>JBDJHY010143477.1:2424-13113 GCA_039654485.1 Withania somnifera | reverse complement strand
TCAGGTCGCTTTCTTTGAGGGATTTCCTCTTTATTACATACTGCAGTTCATTTAAGGCACCATCAATAGTATGTCCATTTGATAAAACTGTCAGCTTTTGCTTGACTTCTACTAAGTCAATGGAATGAATTTCAGATTTAAATTTACTTTCCTTGGACTATATAATAATGAATTTGAGAATTAAATTTATTGTTCTTGAATTATAAAGTACTCTTTCCTTTATGTTTTACTTAGTCATACTTTATTTTTCAAGAGTTGAATATAAATTTAATCTAACATTTTAAAATGTATTTTATGTAGTAGAGTAATGAAGCTAAAGGATCTGTAACTTAAAATGTAAAAAGTTAGTAAGAACAAATTAATCACAATAGCTTTTCCTATTTTGCAGAAGTAATCTGTTAGCTGTCTTTAAATAGGGTATTTAGTTATTGATTTGACACGAAATTTAAGCATTAGAAAAAAAAAATTAAAAAGTGAGGTCTAAAATAATTCATGAATATTTGTATGGCTATAAATCATTTCATTAAAAATGAAACAGGTATTTTAAAGTTAAATTATTATTAAATATAAAAATGTGTTATTCTTTTTTAAATTGACTAAAAACAAAAGTGTCATATATAAAAATGTGTCAAACAACTTTGGAAAAAATTGAGTAAAATTCTTCGGTACAGAACGTCTTAACATAGTATCGGAGCTCAGGTGTTGCTCCTTACAGCTCTGTCACGGCAATTAGCAAAATCTCCATTGAAGAATCTTTGAGCTCAAAAAATTTCTATCATCTTTCTCAACTTTCAAAATTGTTCCAGTAGCCTTCAATTTTGTGTAGATCTCAATTTCGAGTAGTTTAATTAGTTTGTGTGATGAATCCCTAAAGATCACCAATAAATCCTCACTACAAAATCTACCTTACGACAAATGGCAGCAGCAACGAATTTGGAGTAAGTGCCTGCAAAACAAAGCCCAGGTTGGTCCCCGGGGTAATTCTCCGATGCTTAGGTTAGTAAAAAACTTGGGGAGAAAGTATCAATAGTATTTTGAGAGTAGTATATCGAGTGTACCCTTGCCTTTTCTTTGTATGGGCTTTTATAGTTGGTTTCAGTAACAACCAGATTAGTGGCACTGTGAATGGGGAGTAATGATCTCCTTAGTGGTTATTGTTACCTTCTTAATAACTTTCTTTGCCTCATTAGTGGGCACTGTAAATGGGGAGTAATAATCTCTTCAACGGTTGTTGCCACGTTAATGGTAATTACCTTACCGTTACTCTACATCAATTATATTGTTAATAGTAATTATTAATTACTATTAAATGCTTGTTACTACCGTTATTCTACAGTAGTCCTCCCTCCAGGAGTCAAAATTTGTGTTTGTGCCATTTGACTGAAATCGTAGAGTAGGAATTAATTGTATTTCTCTGAGGTCTTTCCCCAAGGTTATTTATAAAGCCAAAGCTTTTCTGAATGTGCTTAATGATTCACCTCAACTGTCTTGCCGAGGTGGTTATTAAAACTTGGGTGTGCTAAGATAGCTCATGTCGAGGTGAACTGCTTTCATGCTAAATGTTACATCAACCATCATGTGGCTGAGGTGCTTGGACCGAAGTCATATCATCCGAGGTCATTATGACCTTTGCTTTTAAGTAAAGAGTTTCCTTCTTGCTTTTACAAAACCTAGCTGAGTTGAAGTGATCATGTCACGTCGGATATCTCTTGAGGAAATAGTGTGGTGAGAACTTTTTCATCTTCTCTATATTTAGAAGATACGTCCCAAGATTTTAGGTGATACTGGTAGGGCATGGTGGATTGAAAATAATCAAGAAAATTCCACAATTAAGTCGCTTATTAGTTAGACAAGGATGAAAGAGGAGGTTGGATGGTTCAATAACATCGGGATCAAGGAAGTCCATTTTGACATTTATTTCTTCTTATAGAGTGCATGAAAAACAAGAATAGAATAATATGAAAAACTTAAGAGGATGAAGATGCAAATTATATCTAGATATTTTTGTTGTGATAACCTCAACCAAGAGATCATGCCACTTTTCTAACAACTCCCGTATTAAAGTTATGAAAGTAATTTTTCTTCATATGCATATATCAATATTGAAGGACTACACTTGCTATAATCGGTAATAACACGATGGAATGAATCATCCCCTACAAAACTCAATTCTTCCTTAAGGTCTTTCCAACTATCATAATGTGAGAACATAAAAAAAAAGAATGCTAAAAGGCATAAAAGGAAGTCAAATTTCATTGGATACTTTAGTCAATCGACCATTCAACAATTGATCAAACTAAGTATTCATGGATGATGACAATTCCAAATAAATGAGATGAGATGGTGAGCTATTTGAGAAATTAAAGGCCTAAGTTATGCTACTGAGTGGTGAGATGAGTATTTCCTAAACTAGGATGGATTAAGTGCAATACTAATAAATTTTGCAGGGGTATAATATGTTTTTTCATCAGAGATGAGTGTGGGAACCTTATTCATATAAAGGTTCAAAATTTAAAGATCACTACTAACATGAAAGCAAAGTCAATAACTGTATGGAAAGCTATAAGATATTGCATCACATGAAATCATACTAAAATCATCATAGAGACTAATTTACTCAGTTTGAAAAAGATGTTAGCAAGGGAGTGAAAGGGGCAGTTCAATAATATATGTGGCATAAAGAGAAACCTCACAGGTGACATTACACCTTTACCTTTGGATTGCATTTCCGCCAGACTCAAAATGTGATCCTCATCATCATACTCTATCAGATCTGCTATTATTGGAGTAACTAACAGTTGACCTACTGTAACAAAGTGACATTTTCTCTTAATTTTTCCAACTCGAACTGAAATCTAGCCCATTCAGATGGGATCATAAGGTATAGACACTCATTCACTCTGTCCTACATATTTTCTATTCTACACTGCAAGTATCATATGAATCGAGAGAAGTTCTTTTTGGGTCCATTAACTACTTGACCTTAAAAGAAAATAGTTCCAATTGCCTCTCATTTATCTTCACCCGCTTAACTAATTTTGCAAAGTTTAACTGGGTAAAGTTGAGAAGAGACGGGAGAGGACGTTCAGTCGGATCGCTAGGAGGTAGGCTCTGTGGCCTTTGTCTCACTCGATTCTGGATAAATAGATGGAATCTCAGCTGGTTCAGTTGTATCTATGCCCACTGGGCCCTCTGAACCTATTTAAGAAGTGTAAGCAGATCTACTCCTTTCATTTTTCATCTTCTCTCTCGAAAGATCCTTAGGCCTTTCGATCTTATACGTCATCAGGGCATTAGTGCCTATATCTTTTCCTAATAAAATCAAAACTTTCTCCTACTAACATAATTTAATAATTAAGCATGGGTAGGGATAAGCAGTACCTTCGTGCACAACTTGCATCCTCACCTCTTTGGCAATCAGTTTGCCAAAGTTCAACTTGTACTCAGAAACAAGACATGCAACTAAAATAGCATCCTCATCCATTAGTTTGTTAGCTCTTGTTGGATGGATGTGTATCCTTACAATAGCCCACCAAAACTTAGCAATGAAACTCAACTAACCAGTCTGAAAAAGTGTAGGTTATTCAACCATGTTGGCTCTGCATCGGTTAATATTTGAGTGAAGCACTTTCAGTGAGTCTTTTTATTTGCATATTTGTACATATAATTAGGGTGGTTCTCAAGAGTAATATAGTTAGGCCCAACCAACATCCTGTTGATTGTTTGCTCGAAGATATCAACTTCTGCTCTTTACACCTTAACAAAGCTCAAAACAAGCATTTTAGACAACTTCTGACCATCACCAGCCATCCGCAATATTTGATCCTAGTAGTTCACCTAGAATTTACAAACTAAAGTGGGGTAGTATAGGCCAGGTGGTTCATTTATCCAGCTTAATTGATACGCCTGAAACACTCATTGAATTTTCGAATAGTATATCAGAAGTGCCTCACTATCCGAACCTCCTCAGTAATGCTCCATTTAAATTAGCCCTCTACATTAGTGGTCATCCCCTCAACATAAATCTTATCTGACCCTTTTACAGACCATCGAGAATCATCCTAGAATTCAGGATTCTTGTATTTAATTACTTGATACACATCATCCTGAAATTATGTATGGCTTTCTACACTGTTGTTGCTATCAGTTGCCTCAATTCCTGATGAGTCCCTCTACTCTTCACCAGATTCCTCTTTAGATGAGGAACTGGTAACTAGAACAGGTCGAGTAGGCTCGATAGGGAACCTGTTTTTCCTTAACTACGTTCTGGTAACACGTTGTTTAGGGATATCATCCTCAACCTGCAATCATCGGGATATACCACTCCTTTGACTTATCTCACGACATTAGGGAAATTAGGTGCCATTAATACCTGGTAAGGTATCGAGTGTAAGTATGAAAATTATCAAAATAAAAAAAAAGTAGTGTAAACACACTTACAGACAGAAGGGTGGGACGTTTCATCCAAAGGAAGACGGTTCATCCATCATTTCGTCTGTTTTTTAGCAAGTGTGATAATGGAAAAACGATGGGTTTGGAAGTTTCATCATAGATTGGACGGTTCTTCCAGTCTATCGTCTATACTTTGTTCAGTTATTATTTACAACATATGATGGGTTGGACGAGCCTTCTCAAGTCATACGACCCATATAGACGAAAAGATGTACGAATTGTCTTTCTTTGGGCGGTTCTTCCAGTCCATCGTCCATACTTTTTAAAGTTATTATTTACAACAGACGATAGGTTATACAACCCATCTTAGGTCATATGGACCATTTATTTTGTCACCCAATTCACCTAGGTTAAATCAATTAAAACAGAGTACTTTGTTTGGACGATGGGCATAGGCGATTCATATAATAGAGGACAGTTCGCCCAGGCCTGTGTCTGCTCATGACCTAGTTCAGTGACAACTTTTTTTGACTAAGATTTGTATCCTACTAGTTCAAATGCTAATTTCAAGGAATTCCCCACGCCTTATATTTACAACCTAATTATTCTATACAAACCCAAAACACTAAAGTCTCATTTATTCCAAAAAAAATATTGCCAATAATGACAGTAAAAGGGCATGGTCTACTCAGACTTCACCTTGGAAAAATGATTTAAATTAGAATTCCTAACCAATAAATAGAAATTTAAGTGTGATACTTACATGTACTATTGAGAAGCTTGCTTCTTGTTATGCACCAGGGTTTACTTTTGCACAATCAAGGGAGTGGGTGATGATGAATAAACTACTAAGAGTTGGTATTTATAGACTTTGATATTTGATAATATAGGGAAGTGGGGAGTTGAGTAGGGGAGTGGGAAGATAAAGAAGGAAACATACGATCATTGGTGACTTGGGTAGTTTAAAACGGACTAAAAATCTAAGAAGGGAAATCATGGGTTTTTATTTGCAAAAGAATGGGTCAGGTCGGTTTAACAAGTAAAAGACAAAACCCATTTTTGAATTAAACTTACCTTGGATGTAACTTTAGACGGCTCGTACAATCTTAGACGGCTCATCCAAACATTCCATCTGAGGACCTAATGAAATCATGTACTTTTACTTAGATAGCAAGGTCAAGTGTTTCGTCCCACCTACGATTCGCCCGATCTTCCTCCTTCTCCATATTAACTACTTTAAACCTGTATCCCGATACACTTATGCACATGTCAATTCAATCCTTTTTAACAAACTAAGTATAAATAATAAAATACAAAATTAACAAAAATATGGGTTGTCTCCTAATAGTGCTTAATTTAACATCGCGAAATGGATCATCTTGATGTCTTAGATTTTATCATGGTTTAGAATGTGAACTGTGTCGCTGGGTAATGGTCCGGCCTTTCGCTGATTTAATGAAGCATATATTTTTTATCCCATTTGGAAATCCAACTGCTTTAATAGGTGGAATAGGAATCGACCAACTGACCGATATTAGATATCTTCATATTTATATATTGTAAACTCTTATCATATAATTCCACCTTTTGCAGAACTTTACCCAACATCTCTTCCATCTTCGAAGTGCTAGCCTCTTTCTCTCAATTTCCTGGTGGCACGTATACACCATTCCTACTCTTATTGTATGCATCCTTATTCCTCCAGTTATTATGCTCCCTATCAAGATAATCTTTCTTGTTGTTAAAGTAATATGGATTGTAGTTTCTTCTTTGGGTTCCCTATTGGAACCCCCTTGGTTCTATAAATACTTTACCTCCTTCTCGGAGTCTGATTCATTACTGTCATACCGTCTTGTTCCATAGGCAGTATCATTTTTCACCTTTTTATAGCCTCCACCTAATAGTTGCTTAGACATGAACTTTATTTTATGCTTTTAGGTGGGCCATATCTTAGTCTCTCTCCTCTTTTCTTTAGCGTTGATCCACCAACATAGTATCTACTTTTATACCACCAGACACCTCTGCTTCTTTAGTATCCTAGCCTCAGTTATTCTTGGTTACTTTATCAAGCTCATGTGACACTTGGGCATAAGTTCTCGACATATAAGATCCATTGTTTATATAATCTGTAGCCAACTTTGAAGGTGCATTCAGCGTTTTGTAAAATGTTTGCTTCAAATAATGATCTCCTAAACTTTACTAAATCTCAACCAAACCTCGTGCAATGCCTCATTATTCTTCTGTCTGAAGTCAGTAATTTCATCCTGGAGTTCTAGCATCTTAGAGGGAGGAAAGAACCTTAAGAAAACATTTTTTTAGCTCTCACCAGTTAGATATAGAGTTCAAAGGCAAGTCATTTAACATATAGTGTCCTCTCCACTTAATGATAATGGAAATAACATCAGGCAAATGTTGTCCGGACTAACTCCAGGCAGGTTGTAAGATTTATAAATGGCAGTGAAGTTCTTTAAGTGAAGGTTGAGGTTTTTTACTTTTCTACCCTTCTGAATAACCTCTTCATGGTTAAAAGATAGATCATAGTGTTGGTGATATTGAACTTGTTGGCTGGTGCTAGAGGAGGTAAAATAATTGCTCTTGTTGCACTGGCTTTATCAAGGTCTACATCATCATCATCATCATCATCATCGTACACCTCAGTATTCCTCACAAGTTAAGGTCTAGGTGATGCATCTGGATGATTTCCTCTTGGCGGCTCGTTTACATACAACTATTCAGGGTCCAGTAGTGGTGCACATCATGCCTGTTCATTCTTCTCAGTGTTTTAGTGGTCTCTGGATCAAAGGGTAGTAATGGTATACCCAAGCTTTGGGTTTTTGGCATACACTACTCGACACCCTATAGTAGACAAAAACAACAAATAAAAGTGAAAACTCGAAATAAGACTAAATGGTTAATATTACACTAGACTTTAACTAACAATCGTATTCCTCGACAACGACGCCCAATTACACCTCCAAACAACATAAACGACCATTTTCCAAATATAAAAACCAATAAGGTTGTGGTTGATCCCACAGGGAATATGGTTTCAAGTCCAAGCCTTATGAAAATATTTAATCAATTAGTCAATTATTTCTAAAAGACAGAAAAGTAAATAAGGGGGATTGATTGTTAAAATAGTAACTCTTTGCAATCGAATTTAAATATCAATTTACATATGTTGTAATGGATTTCAAGTAATGAGAAAAACCTAGGATTATGTTCACCAGGGTTTCGACAAATCTTCAGATTATAAACTTTAATGGTGTTGCAATCCTTTATAAGTGCAAAATTATTTTGTAGTAACAGTGCTATTTATCTACGTGTATTCAATCTTTAATCCTAGATAAATCTCTTTGTACCTTCTCAGGTTGTAAAAGAGTGAAATATTTCTATCATAATAACTCAAGATAATTACCCTAGTTACAATGATAATCATTAGACGAGGATAAACACTCTGAATTTCATATCATAATTTCAACTCCTAGGTTTAATCATAAGGGGAATACTAACAAAACCTAGGCATCTTCTAGTGTTTGCAACCACTAAAAATCAGTTACATTGTAGAGATATGTGTTAATACACTTATTAAAATGTAAGAACCGTGTTAGAGTTGTAACCGTAGATTTATTTCACCCATGGATCTCACAACCCTAGAGTTGGGGATTTAGCTACTCATGATTGTGAATACACAACAGTAAAATGAATAATTAATAGACATCATACCAATAAAATACTCTTGGACTTATGGTAAATTATAATAAATGATAAACAAATCTCTCACATTTTTGTTTTGTAGTAAAATAGAATAAAACTACAAAATATGAACTATGATAATCTATGGACTATTTTCTGAAATAAAAGTTTGAACAAAATAACCTAATACACATATTTATAGTGTAAGAGTACAAGTTTAATAGTCAAAACTTAGAGTTAATTTTTGTTCAGATTAGGTGTCTCCTTGGATGAATCGTCTAAGACCAGATGAGCCGTCCATCCTTCCGTCTGTTGAATCTCTTAAATAATGTGTTTTGACTTGGATATGCCAAGTTGAAAGAGCCATCCAAGGATGTAAGGTTCGGCCAATCCTCTGTTTCTTCTTACTCAGCAATTTAACTGCAACTTTGGACGGTTCGTCCAAGACCAGACGAACTGTCCATTTCTAGATGATAAAATTCTTCTTAAATAGTTGATTTCTCCTTGGATGGCATAGCTTGGGCTAGCCGTCCAAGGTTGGACAAAATGTCCCAATTAACTTCAAAGTTCGACTTTCTTCTGCGATTTCTCCAAAGTTCAAAACTTTAAACTTTACCTTGAGAACACAAGGAAAACACATCAAATCACACAAAATTTACTCAAGAACATGCATTTTCATAGTTGTAAGTGTAATTCGTGACATAAAATATTGTTATATCACTCATAAAATGGATTTCATAGTATTCCAGATAAAAGGGTTAGCAAAGCAGTAATGGAGGTCACTTAATGGTATCAAATTAGATCATGCACCTCCTATGACATGGAGTGTATTCTTTGAGACCTTTATGGGTAAGTATGTATTCCATGTTGACAGAGAGTGAAGGAGAGATAAGTTTATTCACTTGCAACAAGGGTCTATGTTTGTGGCTAAGTATGAGTCTATTTTTACAAGTTGTTTGAGTTTGGGGATATGTTCATACCTACTAAGGCAGATAGAGTTCTTCTCTTTTCTTGTGGGTTGAGGACCAAGATTCATGAGAACGTAGATATTTTGGTTGCTAATAGTCAACCCTTTTAGATGGTTACCGAGCATGCTGGTACTGTAGAGGCTTTGCTTCATGAGAGTCATAGGGGTAGATATAAGATACTCCGTTATCAGACTAGTTTTAGTGGATCCTGATATGGTGGTAGAGGATTAGGTTCTTAGGGAAGGGGCCCTTCACAACATCAACATAAAGCGAAGTCTAGTCTTCATATTCAGGACTCCCCTTAGACTTTATGTGATAGTACCCAGGGTTATAACTATGATTGTCATACATTAGGTTAGTTTTGAAGAGGTACTACCTTTGGGGCATCAGGTCATGGTGGCCACTCTAGTTCAGCTAGATCATCTCATTAGGACAAGTTATTAGTCCATGCTATGATTATGGAACCATGGAGTATTTTTCTATAGATTATCCTCATCAAAGATTTATTTAGCCAGAAGCATGCCAACTCATCCTATTTAAGAAGTACCACCATATGGTAGAGGTGGTGGAGCTTAGGGTAGGGGTATTCCTCAACATGGTAGGGCATCAAATCGTGATGGTATCCATGGTGGTTGTCATCATTATTTTTATGCCATTCTTTATAGGCCAAAGGTAGAGGCATAGGTGTTATTGTTACAAGTACCATTTCTATTGCCATCAGTCAGCTTCAGTTATTTAGTCTAGGATCTACGTGTTCTTATATGTCTTCATATTTTTCTTCATGTTTTCATTTTTCTATTAATACATTTTCTATGTCGTTATCTATTTCTTCCTCACTAGGTAATTCCTTATAAATGAATCATGTTATGAGATCCCATTCTATGACTATTAGGGGTAATGAGACTTGGACTGATTTGTTTTTTTATAAATATAGTTGATTTTGATATGATACTGGGCATAGAATGGTTATCCTCTCATCATGTGATCAAAAATTATTATTCCAAGACCATTAACTTAGTTGTACTCAATGCATCCTAAATCGTGGTAGGGTTTTTTTGGTCACGCACTATCAGGGATTGTTTCTTGTCTTCAGTCTAGGAGATTATCTTTTTATGGTTTCTTGGAATATCTTGCTTATGTTTGAGATGTTAGTATCATTACTCTATCTCCTGAGTCAGTCCTTATGATTAGTAAGTTTGCTAATGTTTGTTTGACAAACCTCCCTGCCTACCACCTGATCGAGACATTAACTTTGCAATTGAGTTAGCACTGAACACTAGGCCCATTTTCATTTCTTCATACTGTATTTCTTCGAATTAGTTGAGAGAGCTTAAGATTTTTCTTCATGAACTATGGGTAATGGTTTCATCGGGCCAAGAGTATCTTCTTGGGATGCTTTTGTTCTATTTATTAAGAAGAAAGATGGCTCTATGAACACATGTATTGGTTATAGTAAGATGAATATGGTTACTGTAAAGAATAATTATTTGATGTCGAGGATGATTTATTCGACCAACTTTAAGGTGAAGCCATGTTATCTAAAGTTGATTTGATGTCCGGGTACCACCATTTTAGGATTAGGGTAAAGGATATCCCTAAGACAATATTCGGTGCACAATGAGTTCCTAATGAT
>JBDJHY010143460.1:521-13114 GCA_039654485.1 Withania somnifera | reverse complement strand
TGATCCCATGCTTGGTATAATTTTTCCTTAGGGTTCTTCTTGAAATTCAAAATTTCACTTCTTAACTTAGCTATTTTACCTAAAATGAAGAACCAAATGAGGAGCATTCTAGAAGGATAATTTAGGATGTGCTAGAACTAGAAAGCTCAACAATCAACCACTTTTTGGCTTCTCACAACAGTGAAAATAGGAAAAGACTATGACTCACATAGTCCACGGAGACTCCAGTCATGATGATTTGTCACTAATCTCTAAGAAATTCTGAATATAGACCTTTGGGTCCTCATGTGGGACCAATAAACTTTTTTCTTGTGTGCAATAATTGCACAATATTTTATTTCAACTCAAATCTACCCCTTGGTTCCATTTTGCGGATGGAAGAAGACGCATTAGTAGCAAGTGGGATTTCCACTTCACTTATAGGACTAGAAACATCCATATTCTTAGGAACAACCTTGACCTATTGATCCTGCTCAACCTATGACATTGGATAGAGAAGTGTTGTTTCTCTTCTTAATTTTTGTAAGTGTTGCCCAGTTTTAGGATTTGGTTCAATCAAATCCTTATCGCTTCCTAGCTTACTAAGAACTTAAACATGTACCTACAAGATGAGTGGCTAGGACAGAGACGATTAAATATTCCAAAAAAACAATAAAAACAAAACTACAAACTTACTAATTTCAAGTAATTCCTCGATAGCATCACCAAAAACTTTATAGGACCTCGCCAAGTGCAAATGTACGTAATTGTTCATGTAATAAAGGGACTTTATTTAAAGTTGTTTTCTTGTATTGAAGGTACTTGCATTAGTAAAGATCAACTATAATTCTATTCAAAAGTCACTAAGTGTGATGTGTACAGTAAAACTATGGATTCTGAATATAACTAAAAATAAATATAACAACGAAAATAGTTTTGGAGGAATAACAATATCGAGAAAAGTTCTGGTGTCAAGGCACATTTCACATTCACGTCTAGTTATGGTCTCTAGTTGGTGTTAGTATTTATCGTGCTTGTTGATTCGTGGGGTTGATATTATAACTAAAGAAATAGGCATCCTCTTAGTCATCTATCAAAACTAGTCTCACAACTACATTATTGAGTGGGAATGTTTTCACGACCCAATTTCATGGACATGATGACACCTAATATCTTATAAGTAGGAGAACTAACCCTTTAGCTCAGAGTCGTAGAGGAGGTCTACTATGACAATATGATATGCAAAATTACAATAAATAGCATAAAGAGGAAGTAGATGAAGAGAGATAAGATGAATAACATAAACAGAATCAACAACCCTCCCAAGAACTGGTAGCAATGTACATACAGAGCCACTAAAGTACAGAGTAAAAGTATAGTCAATAAGTATATAGACAATCTCCGAAAGTATAAAATATACAAAATAGTAAGCTTACAAGATGCAGGACATAGTTGGATGTCCAAAGCTCACCCTGTATCTCCAAAAGTAGCAGCGAGGATGCACAAATAGCTAATCAATGTGGGGCTAGTACTCGGATATGCATTAGGGGAACACGAGTGAAGTATGAGTATAAGTCGCTGAAATAATAAATACCTAGTAGGATTCGATGGCCCACTAGGCACATAAAAAATATAAAGGCTATAAATAACAAGAATAGAAGGAATAGGGTCAAAGAAGCAAGTAATAAAGCATAAAAAGCTATCCATACAGGAAGAAAGCAAGAAAGCAGATAAAGCACTAATAACACTAGCTAAATGCAGAGAAGTAACTCAAGTAAAAGTAGGAGAACATAATCCTTGAATAAAATAGAAATAATAACAATAAGATCAGACAAGAAAGAAAGAAAAGTGAATAGGGAAGATCGGTTGGTGTATCAGTAACCTCAAGACACGCTGGGAAGGGTATAACAAGTAGAAACACGCACAAATAAGCTCTCAATATAAGGGTGATCAGTAAGGAAAGTGTAAAACTAGAAATTGTAGGATATAAAGCAGTAAAAGCAAGTAAAACCATGCAAAGCCCACATAAGAATGGCAAAGTAAACAAAAGTCATGATCACCCATCTGGCATCCCATATTACCAGAGAGTACATACAAAAACCAAGTGCGATAAAGTAAACACAAACACAATAATGCTCAGTTCGTGTGTATACTCCTTCAGCACCCAAAGTACCATCAGGCAGGACCAATGGAAGGGATACCCCCGAATGCCTCTACTACACTGCATACCCCTTCTTCGGTGCTCCCAGAACGGCAAGGTCCATGGAGATATTCCAACCACAAAAATATTTCTTACATCGTAATAAGCCTCACAAATTGGTATTCACTACCGAATTAAAGTCAAACTCAAGTGCTAGCATAAGTAATAAATGATTGTAGCCAGTGCTATAGTGTGAAACCTAGCTAAAATAAGTGAAAAGGGTAGTATTTGGTTATTGGCATGCAAATGAGTCTAAAACAAGGATAAAAGCCAATTATATTAGTATTAATTAGAAAAAGTCCCGTTTTATCCAGTCTTAACCATATTAGTATTAATTATACAAAACCCGGCCTCCAAGGATCAACTATGTCAGAGAATAGTGATAGAGGGCCCCTAATCCTAAATTCACTCTCAGAAGTTGAACCTCACATCTCTCACGCTATATGAATGTACAACCACAGGAAATCTCTACAGCTAACATATGCCCTGCACACGCTCAACTAAATTCAACCAACTAAATTCACATCTATAAAGGATTAGGGGACCCTAATCCTAAATTCATTTTTAACCAAACTCGAGAGAAAAACCCAAAATTCAACCCATGCATTAGCGTTCTACTACTTCTAATGTTTCCTTCCGTCCATCACTTGGACAATACTAGGTCAAAGGCATTGTATTACATCGAGTGTTGATATAAAGAAAGAGATAAAGTAGAGTATAAGAAGCGGTCAGAGGTCACGATATCAACCTATAATTCCGAACCCAAAGATGGTATATAGTACAACAATATAAGTTATGTCCCTAGAGTAAGCTCTAAGGATCCTACCTATCGTCCAACAAATATTGCTCTATATCACACGACGATAAGCTTGACTGAAGTCCAACAACCTCAAATAGCTCTAAAATTGATGAAATATGAATGTACAAGTCAGTACGAGTCCAATGATATCAATTATACTACTGACTGGGCCAAAAATTGAACCTAAAATAGGCCCGTAGGATCCACTCTCCATACCTAAAAATAAACTTTTCCACGGAGTTCCCAGTATCACCAGGGACTCTTTGCCCAAATAAGCACAATCCGTAAGAGAAAGTCCTCAAAATGGCCATCGAAGAGGAGAACTAAAATAAAACACTTTATATAATTTATACTAAAGAACGGAGGTTTTACGTACTGAAAGAAGGATGGTAAATCAACTACAGAGTGAGGCCAACCTCATTGCATCAATTACCAACTAGTGTAATCAGAAAATCCAAGAATGAACCAGAATTCCAAAGATTTAATCAAGGCTTCGATGGTGAGAGTTACCATTTTTAAGGATTCACGAAGGAGGAAACTTACCTACAATAGAGAAAGGCACGAACCATGCATCCTAAACACCTTCCAACTCTAATATGCTGAATCACCAGCACTTTCAAACAGTTTGGAGAGAGTTTAAAAGAGAAAAATAATGGGGAAAGTGATTGAAATTTTGAGGAACTACTGAATATATACTACCAGGCAAATCCTTCGTGATTGCATATCAAGGTGTCACGATCACGAAGCTGGAAATAATTAGTCATTGCGATCATAATAATAAAGCTCGTGGTCATGAAGAATAAAAAAATAAGGAATAGCGTAAAGGGGCTCCACATAATGATAAAGGAAGAAACTTACCTTCCTGTTCGTGTGACTCCCATTGCGATATCGAATAGTAAAATGACTTGTACCAAATGTTGTTTTGACAGTCATTTTAGCCAAGTTAA
Organism: Withania somnifera; assembly: GCA_039654485.1. Taxonomy (NCBI): domain Eukaryota; kingdom Viridiplantae; phylum Streptophyta; class Magnoliopsida; order Solanales; family Solanaceae; genus Withania; species Withania somnifera. The sequence continues at coordinate 9,189 of JBDJHY010143460.1, read as the reverse complement.
AATGGCTCTGAACATCACTAAGAATTATTTGAATTTTGAATTATGAAAACGAGATATGCACAGACACCCGATATGACATTCTAGACTCAATGGGACAGTAGAAATCCGACTACGAGTTTATTTTGGAGAAATGTTGACCAAGTCAATGCTTAGGCCTAAAATTCCTAAAATCAACCAAATACCTTGAAAACACATTGGAAGCCTCACAAACCAAAGAAACACTCTTTCTAAACCAAACTCGGCATTCTCGAGCTGATGGAGCATTGGATTTTCATCAACTGTTGACCAAAGTAAAACATGGCCAACTGTTATCTCGTAAAGTGAGATAAACTTGCACTGAAAGCTCCTAGAACCATACCAAAGATCCCTCTAGACCAAAATCCACGTTCCAAAGTCTTGAAGGAATGTTGACCAAATTCAATGAGTACCTAAGTTCATCTCTAAATTATGCAAAGTGAGATATATCTTAACTGAATCACCAAGGAGCCATACTATTGATCATAGTAAGTCATAAACGACCTGGGGAAGCTATCAGGGTGCTCTAGAATACAAGATACGCATAAAACATAGAAATGACTATAAGGTCAATAGAGTATCCACTACTAAAGAGAACTTTATTCATGAAGGTCAAGAAAAAACCTGAAAATGAGCGAAAGAAGATTCCTAACGGCTCGAATAACTACAGGTACTGCACTCGTGTCTCACACTCAACCTCCAAGTAGCCTCTTCGACCAGATGATGCCTGTAATAAACTTTAACCACTAGTATCTTCCTCGATCTCAACCTCCTAACATCTCTAGATAAAATTTCAATTTACTCCTCAACAAATGATAGGCTGTCATCCAACTGAATCAACTCCCAACAGAGAACATAAGACTTATCCAGAATATAGTGATACAAGATCGAAGCATGGAAACTGGATGAATAACTAAATACATAGGAGGTACGGCTAATCCCTAAGCAACATCACCAACTCTCTCAAAAGCCTCAAACGGCATAATATACGTAGGGCTAAGCTTGACCCTCCTATAAAACCTCATCATAGTGTGCATACCCACAAGAAGACTCTATCTCCAACCCCAAACTCTAAGGCACGAAGTCTATAATCTGTGTAGCCATTCTTCCTACTTTGCACTACCCGCAACCTATCCTGAATCATCCAAACTCGGTAGATAGATTCACGTACTAAGTCTATACTTTGAACCCTAGCCTCAATGCCATTGAACCAACCGATAAGAGACTTGCATTGCCTACATTACAATGACTCAAATGGTGTTATCTAGATGTTGGAGTGATAACTGTTATTAAACATGAACTCTGTTAAGGCCAAATGTTGTAACTACTCTAAAGAAAACACACTTCAACCATGCTGTGAAGGCTCAGAAATATGGAGAGATGCCTGTACTGGCCTACCAAACTAGCTTTGAGAGAACTGTTGCTGACCACAGCCCCCAGAATGGTACCCACTTTAATTACTATGCTTTCTCTTCTTCTTATCACTGTGTTGGCATGACTTACGATAGAGGTCTCATAGGCTATGCATGATCCACGATTTCCTAAAATGAGTGACCATCTAAAACTAACAATTCCACAACCTCATGGAGTCTATCTATTAAACCATGAGCAAACCTGTAAACTTCCTCTACCTCAGTAGGCATAAATTCAATACCGTATATAGAAAGATAATAAAAACGAGCCTCGTATTCCACAACAAATATCGATGCCTACTCTAGATGTCTAAAATCCCCTCTCAAATGATCATGCTTAGCTCAGGATACAAAATTCCTCACAGGTACTTCGTAGAACTCATGCCAAGTTAGCTAAGGCGACCCTGCAAGCCTAAAAGTCATCGAAGATCTCCACCACTGCTTCATTGCACTATGCATTTAGAAAGTTGTATAGGCGACCACATGAGTCTCCATAATATTAAGGTTCCTTAAACTCTCCTCGCACTCCGATATGAACTCATGAGAACTCTCCCTCATAACACCAATAAACCTAGGGGGATCCAATTTAATAAACCTCGTCAAGAGCTTCTATACCGAATCATTCATAGTTTCCTAAGGTGCCATAATAGGGGCAATCACTAGAATCAGTAAACCTGAGTAGGAATACGGGCTACTATAGGCTAAACTAGATGGACTGGAGGAGGAACTATAGTTGTAGGCTGCACCCCTGAGCTGGAAGCACCCAAGGCTACCCCTATGGGAGGACGTGTGTGCATTGTCTTTTGGGGCCCCAAAAAAATACTAAGTAACTGGCATAAAATAGCTCGAACATATAGGGTAGACGGTAGAATCAGTGTTGGAGCTGGAGCATGTTATATAGGCACTACTAGGGCCTTAGATCTGAATTGGAATTATAGCCACCACTGGTGCCATACACTGGACCAGTGCTGAGTATCGAGTTGTTGAGTCAAAATGCCCACTATCTCCAGTTTCTGTCGATCGCATCTGTACTATATGCTTAATAAGGAATACAACAATGAGATTTCTAGGAACTATTTGGGATACATGCACATATAGGATTCGAAAAGAGATTCAAGTTCCTGCATGCCACCATAGCCTTCCGAGTATATGTTACAAATGTCTACGTGCTAATCTTCAAGACTCTACTAGACATTGACTCTGTCAAATGAGACCAGTCGAAACCTAGGCTCTTATAGCAACTTGTCACAACCCAATTTCTCTGATCCTGATTGCACCTACTATCCCACTAGTAGGAAACAAACCTTATATCCTAGAGCCATAATGGAAGGCTACTGTGACAATATAGTACATTCAAGTGCAATAAATAACATAAAGAAAAAGTAGATGAAGAGAGAGAAGAAGGATAATATAAAATAAACTCAACAAACCTCCCTAGGACCTAGTATAAGTGTATATACAGAACCACTAAAGTACATAGTACAAGTATAGTCAATAAGTATAAAGTGTGTCTCTGAAATTACAAAAGAGACAAAACAATAATGGCAGAGTGCACAAAAGTCAAGGTCACCCATCCAGTATCCCATACTATTAGAGAGTAAATATAGAAAACAAAGTACAGAGTAAAAATAGACACAACATGCTCAGTTCCTATGTACGCTCCTCCTCCGTCACCCGAAGTACCAATAGTAGGGCCTATAGAAGGACTACCCCTGAATGCTTCTACTTCACAAAAGATCACTCCTTCAGCACTCCCAAAATATCAAGGTCCATGGAGGTATACCAAACACGCACAATATGCCTAACATTGTAATAATCCCCATTAATTGGTATAGAGGCTCATATCCCGACATCCAATGCCTCAATAGTAGTATCATAATCTCGACAACTCAGTGCCTCAAGTCTCCATATCTCAGGGGAATCAATTCCTGAATTAATATGTGTGAAGTAGTGAGAAAAGGTTGTACTCATTGCCAAACAAAAGTCCGACCCAAGTGCCAGCATAAGTAGTAAATATGATACCCAGTATTCAGGGTGTGAAACCCAGGCTTTGTAGTGAAAATGTATTATCGGGATCCCGGAATGTAGCCGAGTCTAACACAAGGAGAAAAGCCAATTATATTAGTATTAATTATCAGAAAGTTCCATTTTATCAAGTTTATACCATACTAGTGTTAATTATATAAAAATCGGCCTCCAAGGACCAACATTGTCAGAGAATGGAAATGAGGGGGGCGACCCTAAATGTACTCTTAAAATATAAATCTCATGACTCTTATGCTATATGAATGCACAACCTCAGGCAATATCTATATCTAACCTATTCCATGTACAGGTTCAACTAAACTATAGCTAGAAACACAAGACAAACGCCCAAACCCGAGGGAAAAACCTAAAATCCAACACACGCTTTAGCATTCTACTACTTTCAGAGTCATTATTGCCATCAAAAGGCCAATTCTAGGTCAAAGGCATTATTTTATACTGAGCACCGACAAAAAGACAAAGATAAGTAGAATAGAAGAAGTGGTCAAGGGTCACGGTATCGACCTAGAATTCCCAAACCATAAATGGTATTTAGCGCAACTATGTAAGCTATGTCCATATAGTAAGCCCCACAGAGCCTACTTATCATCCGGTTAATACTGCTCTATAGCACACAATGATAAGCTCAACAATATCAAATTGCCTCAAACAGCTCTGAAACTAAAAAAATATGGACATACAAGTCAAGAAGAGTCAAATGACACCAAATACGCTAAATTTTGGACTGGCCAAAAAAAGAGCCTAAAATGGGCCCACGAGACTTACTATCCAGACTAGAAAATGAACTTTGACATGGAGTTCCCGGCATCACCAAGGACTATGCCCCAAAAATAAGCATAAATCGAATAATAGAAAGCTTTAAAATGGTCGAGGAAGATGAGAAATAAAATGCAAAACTTTACATAATTTTTCACTAAAGAATGGATGTTTTACATACCAAGTGGTGGATGGCAAATCAACTACGCAATGAAACAAACCTTAATGCACCAATTACCAACTAGGATTAGCTGAAAATCCAAAAATCAAAAACAATTCCAAAGATTTGATCAAGGTTTCAATGGTGGAAGCTACAATTTTAAGGATTTATGAACAAGGAAACTTAACTACGATGGAGGAAGCCATGAACTACATATCCAAAATACCTTCGTACACTAATATGCTGAATCACCAGCATATTCCACAAGTTTGGATAGAGATTGAAAGAGAAAATAATGGGGAAAGCGACTAAAATTTCAACGAACTATGAATATATATTTCCATGCAAATAGCTTTTGAGATTGCGTGGCAAGGAGTCGCAATCGTGAGGCTTAGAATAATTGGTAATTGTGATCATAATGATGAAGCTCGTAATTGGAGGAATAAAGAAACAAAATGTGTCGATCGAGTAAAGGGGATCAACGATCGCGGGGAAGGAAAAAGCTAACCTTCGAGATCGTGTGACTCCCATTCACGATCATGAAAGAGTAAAATGGCCTGCTCCAGTTGTTTTTTTGAAAGCAATTTCATCCAAGTCAAAATGGCTCTGAACCCCACTCAAAATGTATTTGAAGTTTGAATTACGCAAACAATATTGTCATACACATATGAAATAACATTCAAAACTCAATGGAGCAGTCAAAATCCAGATACGAGGTCATTTTGTAGAAATGTTGATCAAGCCAACGCTTAGGCCAAAAATGCCTAAAATCCATCAAATACCTTGAAAATACACCGAAAGCCTAAGGAAGAAAACTAACACTTTTCTAACCTAAACTCAACATTTCGGAGCTTATGGCGTAGTCGTATTTTTGACTTGATGCTCCAATCATCGAAAGTTGACCAAAGTCAAACATCCAATTGCCAGCCAACTGTTATCTCTCAAAATGAGATAAACACACACCAAAAGATCTTGGACCCGAACCAAGGGTCCCTCTAGAACAAAATCCATATTCTAGAGCTAAAGGAATTATCAAAATTTGATTCTGAGCTCATGTTCAAAATATGTTGAATAAAATTAACGAGTACCTAAGTTTAGGCTCCAAAATAGGCAAAGTTAGATAAATCTCAATCAAACCTCCAGGGAGCCAAACAACTAGTCCCAGTAAGTCATAAACAACCTGGGGCATCTACCGGAGCCCTCTAGAATGCAAGATATCATGAAAAACACATAAATGACAGTAAATTTCATTAAAGACATGAGTTTCTAATTTGAATGCATTAAGTTATCTTGCCATTCATTATCCAAGTGGTGTATTTAGGAATATTTCTATCCTATACAGAAACCATTTTTAACAATTAGAAAGTAATCCACTAATGGCATGATCCAGAATCCCTACATTCTTTGTTCCGTCCCTCCACTCCTATGGTCAATTCATTTCAAGACTATAGATTTACTCTAAAATTCGCGAAACTTTAGAATAATAGGCACAAGAGCACAACAACAATCACAAGACTTGATAAACATATGAAGAAACTAGAATTTAAATTAAAAATAACGATTTGTAACTCCAACCCCAGAAAAAGGGTGTTTATCAACTAATAATCTTACAAATAATCACCAATAGGAGTTCATAAAGAAAGAATACAGGAAATAAAAAGTAAAAAACAAGAACCCTAAGAAGAGCTTCTCTTGATATCTTGAATTATCTGAGCCCTTGTGTAGATCAAAATATGTGTTAATTTGTGACCAAGTCCTCATTATATAGTACTTACGGTCATGTGAACCAAGTCCCATACAAAAAATATGCACTGACAAACTTTCCCCTAATTTAGAAACTCCAATTTTCCCTGGTTTTTTAAGGTGATGCGGTGTGCATCCCATTCTTAGGAATGGTTGGAACATCGCATGGATTACTGCAGGTGCAAGTGAATCTTGGTAGATTATGGTGAAATGCATTTCTCAAAGCTATAAATTAAGGGCACGGGATGAACCTTAGTCCCAAACCATGCCATTTTTTCATGTCTTTGCTAGTAGTCTCGTCTCTTGTTTCCTTGATAAATTGTTTCATGTTGGCTTGTATCTTGATTTCTCCATCATCATAGTTCATCTCAAATTATATTTAAATACTAAAATAAGCTTCAACCTCCATCATTATATTTCACAACCCAAAAGTTAGTCGTGATGACAACTTTCTGAACACACCTACATAGGTAAGCCTAATCAACCATAATAAGTGTAAATACGAAAAGGAAAATAAGTTAGCAAGAAGATAAAAGGTTCAATAAAAATACTTAGTCTAAAATCCATCCCAAAAACTGATGTCACTGTGTACAAGCCTCAAAGTGAAATAATACATAATAGATAAAACCATACAAGTGTCAGTGTCGCGTACCCTTTACAAAAAAAAAATAAAAGACATAAGTAGAGATAGTCCGTGATGTCTGCCTATCATGACCCAATTTCTCAGGTCGTGAGGGAACCTATATCCCACCAAAGGATAACAACCCAATAAGTATGCAAAGCAAGAAAAATATGCTAAAAGAGAAGGGTAAGATGTAAATAAAGGACAAGGATAAGCAAAATTCTAAGCCAATTCAACAACACCCCAAAACCTTATATCAAGTACAAGAGCCACTAAAATAAGAGTACAATGTCTGAAACATAAATAAAAATTCTTTCTCGAAAACGAGTAACAAAAAGAGATACAAAGCAAGGTTAAAGATAAACTTTGGAATTTAAAAGCCATCTTCTACCTCAGCAACAAGATTTTGGGCCAAACTCAAGAATTAGCAATGGGCCACTCGTACTTGAGTCTGCACCAAAAATATATAGAAGTGTAGTATGAGTAACAAAATAATAGGTACCCAGTAGGCATCATAGGACGACCAGTAATATATGAGAAATAAAAGCAGTAAATAGAAAAATAAAGCAAATAGGTCACTGAAGTCAAAAAAGATCATAGACATTAAAACTAGCTAACAAGATAAAGACAGGTAAGTATCCTAGATAACTAGTTATGATAAGGAAGGTTTCAGGAAAACAAGGGAAAACGTACTTGAATCCATGATTAGTTAATAATATATACAAATAAAAATGGAAATGGCGGTATATTGGTAACCTCAAATAAGAGAGATAGGAAGAGGGAGATATCCATAACATGTATAATAACAAAGGAACATGAAAGGGGATCCCACAAAATCAAACCATCCAGTAACAGTATCACAACTGAAATAGTGAAGAAATAACCTCCACAATATCTCATATTATTAAGAAATACAAACATGGATGAATGCAAATCCTCTAACACCCCATCCTACTGGAGAGCACAAATAACAAACATCTCACAAAGATAGGATATGCATGATGATATGATGGAATTATAGTAAAGTCAATCCCTACACTCCTACCCCAAACCCGATAAAGTAGGACCTATGGAAAAAAGGCAATATGTAAACATCTCCTCCCTATCTACCTCTCTTTTGATTGCCCGAAAGCCTAGATCGTCAAGGTCTGAGAAGGCCAAAATCACACGTAACTGAACTCATATAAATGTAAACTATATTTGGACCTCTAGTGGGTCTATATCTAAAATAAAGCAGCAACTGGGACTAAATTTGAAATGAAGTCAACATCTAGCTCATGGACATAACCATGTCTAATAATAACTCAACACTGTGATTAACTCTTTTCTTAGACATTTTATCATCAAAACTAGTAAAATATCTCAAAAATACTCATTTAGTCTCATAATACTAAAAATGAGTTCCCCAAGACCATCAGAGGTTTCAAAATTAGTGAAGGTGGTCTCTTAGCAATAAAATAGTATATAAAATCGGTTTCATGATAATGGTATGCTCAAATACAGTAATGAAGCATAATAAATCCTACCATCCCTGCACAGGCTCAATATTTACAACAAGCATAACTAGTCAAATATTCGGGCCTCATATATATTTCCCATAAAACCTTCCATCTACATTCCAAAGTCAATTAATACCACTCAGGGTCACAAGGTAACTATAATCTCAAATACAACATCAATATGTAGCCAAAAAGTAGACTAATGAAATGGACATGGTCATGGGTATCAACCTTGAATCCCAACCCAAGGATGGCTAATTACTACAATTAATTCTCATATAAGTCAGGTCTAAGATTGTAAACCACAACTTACCTGGCCTCCAACTATAAGCTCGCAAAACTCAATAGATTATGCCAAGATTGATCAGAAACTCTAAAAAGGCACAAACGAGCTCTAACGATCACAAAACTATAA
>JBDJHY010143450.1:0-13114 GCA_039654485.1 Withania somnifera | reverse complement strand
TAAAATAAAATAATCTAAGCCAAAAAAAAAAAAAAAGAAGAAAGAAAAGCATTGTTTCTTGGAAAATATAAAAGGGGCCCAAAAGCTGTGATTCTTTCCTTTTTGTTGTAGCCGTGTTACAGCTAGAAATAGGATTTTGGGATTTTGTGTTTTAAGATTTCTTTAGAAAAGTGATGGATATGGGCACCCATGATCCGATCCTCTGTAGTCATATCACGAAAAGACGTTTGCTTAACCTCTTCAGTGAAATTTGACTTTCCATTTAGTCATAGGTATATGCTCTATCAAATCAGCTAAGTTCTAAATCAAATTGTTATCAATTGTAACTGTGCCTACGATGAACAATGGTCAAACTAGGGTTGTTACTTTTCAAACTTGCATGGAATAGTGGTAACAAGGCAGATGATAAACTTTTTTGCAATATTGCAATAAATATGAAAGCAGAAAACTGCAGCAACAACAAAGGCTGGAGGAGGAGGAGTGGCAGAATCATGTAGAGCAGCAGCAGAAAGATGGATACCATTCGATGAGGGTGAACAAAGAAGGAGCCTATTAGCAGAAAGGAATGCCACGTGGCAGATGATGCATTTGTCTTGTTCAACACCCACCAACACCAACACCATCCATCTCATGACTAACAATTCTAATGCTGCAACAATTTGTAGTAATGCCATCACAGCAACAAGTACTCCTACAAGCAGCTGTCCATCAACACCAAGAACAATGGATCATCAACGACCAAAACAACTTTTGAAATCCAAAGATCATCTTAACATCTTTATAGCACCCTTCAGATCAGCATATGATAAAAAACATGAAAATATCGTAAACATCATTGGGGACGGGGAAGAAGTCCATGGTGAGTCGCAGACCCTTGAACTGTTTCCTCTCCGTAGCAGCAATGACAACAACGACGAAAATAATTTTTCAGACAAGGATGAAATAGGGGCAGCTGCAAACTCTAACAACAATTTTAGCAGTAGCCATTACCAGTTCTTTGAGTTCCTTCCACTCAAGAACTGAAGAAATTAGTTGTGGCTGTTGGCTATTTATGTAACTTAGGATTCGTTATGAGATTTACCCTCTCCCCTATTATTAGCTAGCAATGATGTAACATTTCTCACATTAGTTCAGATGTTGAGAGCAGTTGACCTGTTGTTTAGCAGAATGTCATTGTTCCTTCAATTTAATTAATACTAATTTTTTCCCCAAGTCTTTTGAATTTAATCCCTCTGTTGAACGAGGCTGACAATTGACAAGAAGGCTCAAGGATGTTGAAGTCATGATTAGGACATCAATAGTAACAATTTTACGGTTCTCGCAGTAGTCAGTGTTTGATAGATATAGATTAAGATATGTTAGATTCTACATCTACTGATTAATTATAAAGAAACTAACAAATGATTTTATGCTTCGATCAGTTTGTGAAGAAATCAGACCATGCGAAAGTGTCTTGTCTTAACTTAACTTGTGGGTAGGGCCAGGGAGACCAATCAAGCAGAAGTTGCAAGTCAATTTTAACACATTTAGATTATGGTTAATTTGAATAGTATTGATGATCATAAATGTATGGCTTTAAAAAAATTCAATTGATGTGAATATATTGAAATTTATCTTGTTTCCTTCACAATTACAACAACAAAAATAATCGGTGTAATCTCATAAGATGTATGTAAATCTTAACTTTATTTTTGTGAAATAGAGAGGTTGTTGTTAATAGGCCTTCTACTAGATAGAAAATGTAATTGTTGCATGAAAGTGAAGAAGAAGAGACAAAAAAATTAGAGCGAATGGATAAACAAGTGCAGAAACAAATATTAATACATGGGAGAAAACGGAGCTATGTGTTTCCAGAATTATACTACTAGAAATATGAATTGAAGTTGTTAGATAAATAGTCCCATGATTTTTATAAAAGGAATGTACAACTATAGCCTCCTTATATCACTATTGAAGACCTCATTGCACATAAGATAGCTTAGTTGAGTTAGGCATGAGATTCAATTTCTTAAAATGATAAATAAACTACATACATCCTATTCCAATATCGGCTCATATATTATGTTTTTCATATCTTATAGAAGGGATGTTAGTCCAGTCCAGACATGGACCATTACAATAAGTAATATTTATCTTCTCTTAGACTATGAGAAATTGCGCTATCGTAGACCATGGACAATAAGGGAAAATTGCTTGATTATGTTTCTAGGTGATACGATAGCGCAATTTCTGATGGTCTAAGAGAAGATAAATATTACTTATTGTCCCTTATGTAATCTTCTAACAATTTTCTCAATTGAAATTTCTAATTTCCATCACGTACCTTTTGAGGCCATAGTTTTCAATAAATATGTGCAGTTGCTTTCTACACAAAGTTAGAAATAGCAGCACAAAGAGTTATTAAGAAGAAGTTGACACGTCCATGCTGATCAGCTCGTACATGCAGACTCACTATTCATGTCTAAAAGAAATCAGAAGGTATATTACACAATTTGACAAAAGGAATTATATAAAGAGGTTGAGGGATAACTTCAGAATTAAACTCAAACTGAAGAATGAAAAGAAAGAAAAAGAAAAAGGCAAAAATTAAAGCCTCTAAGGTTTGTTCCAGCTGCTTGTTAGGGTTTTTGTTTTTGCGATCCTAGTTTACTTTGGCCGTACTTTTATTTATTTTTCTTTCATCTTTGGCAGCAGTGGTTAGTACCTTTTTGTTGTCTAAAGACAATTCGTGAATCATCCATCTCCTTGGAAATTAAAGGAGACAACACTCTGGATTTTCTTACCTACACTGAGTTATTGCTTTCCATTTTTTAATTTTTTTTGGGGTTTGGTAGAATAACTTTTTGACTTTCTTTATGTACGTGGACCATAAAATATTTTGGTTCAGGCATGACGGACCCTATAGTAGTTCTGGTTTCCTGGGGGTGTCTGAGCACATTGAACTATCAATGTATAGATAACACTAAGCACTTCATAATTCATATATATTTTTTGATTTAGTGTATTTGTTTGATTATGATTATAATTTAATATGATGGTTAAAAAATAAAAAAAAAAATTAAATCGTATAGTCATGAATTAAGAAGATAAAAAATATATAATAATATTTTTTAACTTTTTAATTTTAAACACGAGTAAAGTTTAAATTAAAGAGTTATATAGAAGATAACATGACCATATTTTTTTTTTTCAAATGAGCTGAAAATTATGGAGTACTATGCATGTCTTTTTTCATTTCAGTTGATCAGCATCATAGTAGTACTGTTTTCCTCTTTCTTTCTTTTCTGCTTTTTGTGGGTTGGTGGGATATGGGATTTTTTTTTTATATTATAAAACCTCCATAGGTCATTGATGTGCAAAAAAACACATATTTGATTTGGCATCCCAAACTATTTTCATGATCATTAAGATGAGACCAGAATGAGAAATTAATCCATCCTAACCAAAAACAATTTTTGTGGGATATAGGATTTGGTAAAATATTGGTTTTGATCTCTCGTTTATTCTACTTGTTAATTTTGATGAGTGTCTTAATTTGACGAATATAAAACTCCATTTTAATTAATAAGTGGCACATTTTCTTGCTTGTATATCATAGTAACAAAGACGCAAGGAAATAGAAAGTGAGGCCAATGGGTGGACTATATCACTATGATATATACCAGCAACAATATGTGTGCGACCTGTTAATTATAAGTGAAGCTTTTAACTTACTGATTATAAGGTAATGCATAATCATAATTAGTTAAAAGACATTTACAGGGAGTATTAAATACAATTAAACCCAAATGCTGTCTCACCTTACAAACTTTGATTATTTTTTTTTAAGTTATACATATAGAAGAAGGATTATTGCAGTCGTCACATAATTATGAGATTTTACAAGACACTGTCCTGATTTCTTCTCTCGCACTTTTTACTACTTTCACTTTTGTGTACTAAACAAATTATAGAGTAGAACTCGATTCATCATATCTCATCTGCATGCTAATCATAATCCGGGGGCAGAAGGAAACAGATCTTTCTGCTGCTTATATGAAGCTGTTGTAAAAAAATAATAATACAATTACAATTCCAGAAATAAAATAAAATAAAAGAAGTATTGCTGGGAGAATCTTGTCCATGCCGAAACAGCCAAAGTGTACTTTTTGCCTCTCCATGTTACTCTTTAAACTTTTTACCTTGACTTGGATAAAAAGGATTCTGTATTTTCTACAAAAAGTGACTTACAAATCATTTTTGTCCACAAATCGTATGACTATATTTTATTTTATTCTATCTGCATACCTTTACAAATCTTCATTAATCCTTGTTTTATAAATAATTTCAAATCTTTAGCTACGATTACTCATTTTTTATTAATTAGGCTTGCTGCAACCTTATATTTCATGTTTAAAACACAACAACTATATATGCCGTTAACTTAAAATTCTTCTCAATAAAGGTACGTGTATTAAGGCCTTGAACTTCACAGGTCTTTAAATTTGAGATAGAAACCTAAAGTTATAATTACCTGCTCTAAAATTTAATTTTTTGTACGATTTTGAGTAAATATATTAGGGTTTAACTCCAATGGGTTCTGCCGAATACCTAATTTGAAGTCGAAACCTGCCCATTAATGAGTCTACTTGAGAATTATTCTCGTTATTTAACTTATATATTATGGATAATATAAAGAATTTCTAGACTATCAAATTATCTATGAAGATAAGCAGAGTTAATTTTACCATAATCTAAAAAATACGGAAAACTAACTAATAGTGTTCTTTACATCAGTAATGCAATTCTTCTTTTTTCTTTCATGTTGTCATTTTCGAAGCCCAACAAATTTAAACTCGCATTGTTTATAATTTTGTTCATATTCAAGATCGTGATCAAACCTAAAACCCTCCTAATTAATTAAGGGTGAACAGATGATAATTCTTTCCCTCCACAGCGCTTGTTCGTTACACTGTCAATGTTATATAAAACTCAAATTCAGTTAGTAGACTCCAGTTGATCTAAGTAGTTATTCTACTATATATATATATATATATATTAGTGATTTAGATTAAAATATTTAGAAGAGGAAAAAATAAAAAGAAAGTTGCAACAGGAGGATAGAGTACTTGAAGGATAAATAATACCACTTATTTAATTTTAATTTATTTGTCTTATATATTTTTTACTTTATTTGAAGAAGAGTATGTCTCTTTCCTTATATAGCAACTCTTTAGTTCTAACTTTTTAAACTGACATATTTAAGATTACAAGAATGAAAAACATTGTGATACATTCGACATACCTTTAGTTTAACACTATAAGATTCAATTGTTTTTTTCACTTTTTAAAACTTGAGGCAAATCAAATTGCCACTTTTTTTCCCCATCAAGATTAAGGGTAATTTGTGTCAAAGTATAATGGATGGGATATATTTGAATAAAAAATACGACGAGACGATATATAATTTGGACCGAAAATATAATAAGAATATATTTAAATCATTTATAATAATACGAAATATATTAATTTGAAAGTATAACGAAAAAAGTCTATTTAAATGAAAAGTATGACAAAGAATACAGTTAAATCATTTTTAATAATATAAAAATATATTTAATTCTTCTCCGAAACGGAGGAAGTAGTGGGGAGCAAATATAATAAATGGAGGAAAGATACAAAAGAGGAGAGGAGAGGGACAAGACGAAGCAACTGGCAAAGGCATATAAATAATGCAGGCAAGGGGATGCAGAAGTTTCTCTATTGTAGACTTTAATAGTTTAAATAAGAGATCACGTCTTGTCTCTCTCTCTCTCTCTCTCTAGTCACTACTGAATTGGGGCCTCTTATAATACATCTATCATGAGATCATCATCATGTGAATACTTATTCTGTCTCTCTCTTTAGCAAAACCCTAGCTAGTATATAGCTGTAACCTGTAAGAATGTTAAATGAAAGAATGCCACCCATACAATCTGAAAACGATAGACCACTGCTCACCCTTGTTTTTTTGTACATCTCATTCCTAATGCTCCATTCATATTACTCTCCTTATATATATATATATATGTTAATAAATACGAGAATTAAACAAATAAATTTTTTCTTTTCAAAATAAGTGTCACTTTAACTTATTTAATTTATAACCATAAAGGGAAAAAAATAAATATGAAGTATAGTTTACAATTCTATTTGAAGCTTCGAAACTAACTAGATGCAAATGCCTTTTAACAGGACATGTAATTTAACCTCAAGATTCATATTTTTCACTAGTTCGCGTCTAACAAGTACAAGATCAATTCGTGATTCTTTATAGATGACTTAAATGTGCTATTGGGCATTGTAAGTGGTAGAGTGACTTTGATTCCATGGTCCATTAAGATTGAACCTATTCTTTTGAATTGAATTTTTAGAAGGACACTTATTTTGGTACAATTTTTTTTACTATGTATATAGATAGAGACATTTATTTTTAAAGGGGGAATATATATATTTATATGCAATCCTCCTTTGCCAATGTGATGGTGTCTGCGTTGGTTAGCTGAATGCTAGAAAAGGTGTAGGATTGGATTTTTTTTTTTTCTTCAAAAAGGCTCAAATATCTCGACCAAATATTTGCAAATTACCTAAAGGCAAAAGTTTAAAAATGACAAATATTTAGGATTTTATTACAAGAAAATAATTAAAATTTAAAAATTATGAAAAATAGAAAAAATTGACTCGGTAACAACTGAATTCGGCTACAACCTTACAGTTGTACATGAGCTTTACAAATACAATTTCCAATTGTATTTATGATGTCAGTTACAAAAATACGTAGACTTATATATGAGAAATAAAGATCAAATATCATATACTACTTTATAAACTTAAGCCTTTTACAACTTAAGTTGTAGCCGAGCAATTGCTATATACAACCAGTTATATCCGAGTTTTTGCCAAACTTCATCTATTTTTTACAATTTTATAAAATTATGTGTCATTTTTCATAATTTAGGGCTTATGTTTGCTATTTTATACAATTTTTTCCTTAACTAAGCGCACTAAACCAACGGATTAAAAAGCCTTTTTTTTTGTCAAATTGTTTCATTCTCTTTTATATATGTAATCATAAAACATAATTAATTACAAGTGCGGACTAGCCTTAAGAGCTTGGTGTAACAAGCATATGTTGGGCCACCTTAACGGTCAATGGACTCTCATGGAAGTACAGCCCAGTCCAATGTGCAGAAGCCCCCCAAATTCAACAATATCAGCAGCTAAGAGGTTTCATCACCTGATACAGGGGCTTATTGCAGATTGAACTGTTCTTTAATATGGGCCTGAATACTTCCAGGCCCCAAAGGGAGCACCTAAGTTCAACGGCCTGAATCTGTTGTTAGCTTATGGCAGCAGCAGGAAGAAATTGCAAATAGCTACTCTCTTCGTCCAATAATATTTATCCACTATTAATTTAATATACATTTTAAAAAATAATAAGTAGTAAAAGATAATATACTATATCATTTTTTGATTATAATAAATTTAATGCTTTAAAAAATAAATTGAAAAATAAATAGTATTTTATAATAAGGGTAAAATGGATATAATAGGTAAGTTATCCTTTGATTTTTAAACTAGACAAGTATGGTTAGACATTTTTTTTAGTTGGCTAACTTACATAAATGACAGAACTTAGATACCTAATTACTGGACATTATATAAATTTGCTAAATTACAAAATTCGTTAGTTGTTATTACTAGATTCATCGAATAAAGCAGAGACAATACGCGATAACAAATTTCATTATTTAAGAAAATAATTTTTTTCTAAAAAATGAATTGACAATAAATGGGGTGTATCTAGTATGTTTTAATCATTGCGTATCTGAAGTATTTTTAGCTCTATGTATCTAACCTATATAAGATACACGTATCTGAACTATCATAAGTTTCGTGTATTTGAAATATTTAATTCGATATATCCAGAATCAATTTATATACAGAGTATTTATCAATTTTGTGTAGTATATCGAGTTTGAATTTGACGTATCTCATATCTATTTGGTTAAACTTCCAATTTTTGTAACTTGAATGCCTACATCAATGATCCCCATTTGAGTTTTTTTTTGGAGTTGATCTAATTTGAGCGGGTTAAAGACCCAGTCCAATCAATATTTGCTTGGATACAAAACGGATTAGAGAGTTCACAAAAACTTTGTGGTAATAAAAAAAAGTTGCTAGTTTGAAAAATGAGTAAGATTTTTCCTATTCAAGCAGGACAATGTGGGAATCAAAATTCTGGGAAGTTGGAAAATATTGTGGGGATTCTGTGTTACAGGGTGAAAGAGTGAATGTGTACTACAATGAAACTCGTCTCATGGACCTTGAACCTGGTACTATGGACAGCATCAAAACTGGTGCTTTTGGACAGATTTTTCGCCCCCATAACTATGTTTTTGGACGGTCCGCTGCTGGAAACAATTGGGCTAAAGGACATTGCACTGAGGGTGCTGAGATTATTGACTCTTGTTCTTCGATGTTGTACGAAAAGAAGTTGAAAACTCTGACTGCTTACAAGGTTCGTTGTGACTAATAGTAAATAGGAACCTCTTTTCTAAGAAAAAGAGACAACCTTTTCTTTAGAGGAATACGTTATTTGCATGATAAAACAACAATAGAATAGGAATACAGGATTTCAGGTGTGTCACTCACTTGGAAGAGGGACAGGATCAGGAATGAGAACACTGTTGATATCAAAGATAAGAGAAGAGCATCCAGATAGAATGATGCTTACCTCCTCTGTAACGTCTCAGACACAGTAGTGGAGCCTTACAATGCCACACTTTCTGTCCATCAACTAGTGGAAATGCTGATGAGTGTATGGTCCTTGACAATGAAGCTCTCTAGGTCATCTGCTTCAGGACTCTTCAAACTCTCCACACCAAGTTGTAAGAACAAACAAAGCACCGACTAATACTTTTATCAACATGATTAATCTTCCATTTGTAATCGGATTGATTTCACCTAGGGTCACTGAACTTAATCCACTATAATAGTAAACTCATAATACTATTCTTTGTCACAGTAAAGTAACTGGACCTTACAACAAAGTCAACCCATCAGAATGCATAATGCGACTTTACTGTTGTACTGTATAAAGTTCAGTTAAATCTGACAATAAAATAGTTTTATGATTTTGCCAATGGCCCTTCTACGGACCTCACACCATATAAGTTGGAGCTAAGTGTACCGAGTTCAGCGACCACATGTGAAATCAGCCTGTTCTAATTTGATGTAAAATCTAATTCATCTGCTCTGTTGTTATGATCTGCCTGCGATTCCCTTGTCAACTGAATTCTGATCTTCGAAAACTAGCTGTGAATTTAATTCCTTTCCCAAGACTTCACTTTTTCATGGTGGGATTTGCACCTCTAACATCAAGAGGATCTCAGAAATATCGAGCACTTACAGTCGCTGCACTGACACAAGAAAATGTGGGATTCAAAGAACATGACGTGCGCTGCTGATCCGCGTCATGGTCGTTATCTAACAGCCTCAGCATTGTTTAGAGGCAAAGAGAGCACAAAAGAAGTAGATGAGCAAATGATGAATGTGCTTTTGTCGAATGGATTCCGAACAATGTCAAGTCCAGTGTTTGTGACAGACCACCTAAAGGGGTTGCGACTTTTATTGGGAACTCAACTTCAATTCAAGAAATGTTTAGGAGAGTGAGTGAGCAGTTCACTGCTATGTTTAGGAGAAAGGCATTCGTGCATCGGTACACTGGAGAAGGGATGGATGAAATGGAATTTACTGAAGCAGAGAGTAATATGAATGATCCTGTGGCACAGTATCAGCAGTACCAAGATGCCAGAGCTAAAGAAAACAGTGATTACGAAGATGAAGCTGGAGAAGGTTAAAGGCGTTCGACCAATTTGCTATTACATATGTTACTTGCTGCAGTGAACCTGAAATCCTGAACCTATATTAGATTTATGTTTCTGTTTTGTACAGCTTTTATGCATTTCTGGTACCGGGAGCCACTTATCTGTTTACCACTTTACTATTTTACAAGGTCTCAACGGCAAGATCACAACGCATTGTGTTCTTGTCATGACTTCGTACTAAAAGGATTCCACTCTAGTCAGTAGAATCTAATTCCAAATTTACTTTATATATGTCAAAAGATACCTCTTAAGATTGTGTCTCAAGAATCTCACTCGTTCTTAAATCTCTATAAATTAATATTGTTGGAATTATAAAAATTTATTTATTTAGAGAGCTATTAAATAATTGATAAATTAATAAAATATTAATTTAAAGAATTTTATTGAACACTAGTTATAAATAAAATCAGGTTCATCACACTTATATACATGCATATTCATATTGTTTTTAGTGTTTAAACTATTGATTGTAAATATAATTTAACACTAGTCACTTATATTTATGTTCATTGTATTATGACTATATAAAATATTCAATGTACAAAAATAAAGTGAACTATTATATATATAAACAACATAAAAATAATCTTAAAAAGTAACCAACAATGACTTCCATCTAAAAGGTGTCCAAAAGTTAACAATGATAGATCAAATACGTAAAAACATTACATGGGTATAGAACAGATCACCCCACATGCACCCAAAAAGATTTATAACAGTGGCTTGATGGAAACTACCAGTTGAGAGTTAGTCAAGGTACAATATCAGACACTCTAAAGCAGTCATCCGATTACCTTTCGGTCAATTTAGAAAAAGGAGGGGATGCCAAGCGATACAAACCAACAAAATTTTCTGAGGTGGAGAAGTTTGTTTATAAGTGGTTTCTCCAATACCAAGATCGAGTGAGTATAACTAGAGAGCTAGTTTTGGAGAAGGCAAAGGAGGCGATGAAACTCTTATACCCTCAATAACCTCTCGAGTACAACCTTTCTCAAGGTTGGCTTGAGAAGCTCAAGCTAAGGCATGGTATCAAGTCATTTCGTCAATTTGGAGAGAGTGGTTTGGTTGACACACAAGACATGGAGAAGAAATTGGAGTCTATAAGGAAAAAAGTAGACCAGTTCCCTATGAAAGATGTTTTTAATATGGACGAAACTGTTTTGTTTTACAGGTTACAAACTGATCATTCTTTGGCAACAAAGTAACTTGAATGAAGAAAAAAGGACAAAGAAAGGCTTATAGTAGTTATTTTGTTGCAATGAGGATGACTCAGAAAAAAATTCTTTATGGATTATTGGAAAGTTTGCAAAGCTACGTTGCTTCAAGAATGTCAACATAAATAGCTTGAATTGTTAATATCATGCCAACAGAAGAGCATGGATGACTAGCATTCTTTTTGATGAATATGTTCATTAGCTTGATCGGGAAACGCATGGTAGAAGAATTTTATTGGTGGTAGATAATTGTCCTGCCCATCCAAGAAGTATTGAAGGCCTATGAAATATTGAGTTGTTTTTTTGCCACCACACATGACATAAAAAATCTAACTATTTGACGCTGGGATAATAAAAAATTTCAATTGTACTACCACAAGAGATTTTACCATAAACTATTGGAAAGCTATGAGTTGGGACAATCTGATCCAGAAAAGATTAATGTTTTATATTGCAATCTCACTTGGATGATAAATGTTTCACAAGAGACGGTGGCAAGTTGTTTTCGACATTGCAAAATTCGTTCGGGGAATGAAGCAGCCTCAATTAACTTAAATGAAAAAACTTGTGAAGAAGACATTTATGAGCTTGGAAAAATTATTCATGATCTTGATTACTGCAATGAAATGATGTCAATCAGCTATTGGATTGCCCAATTGAAAATGATGAATGTTTAGAGGCCAAAAAGCTCTAAAGAAATTGTGGCAGAAAAGGAAGCAATCAAAGTGACGACAACTCTTCAGAAGTTTTTATTGCAGTTCGAGAAGACAACACCGGAACTTTTGAGTGCAATGGAAAAAATTAGAGATGAAATCCAATTAAATTTACTTTTCATGAAAAATTAAACAATAATAGATTTATATTTTACTAAATTGTCTTGGTTATATGTGTAAATTTTAGAAGATTATTAATTTATAATATTGATGGGAATATATATATATATATATATAAAAGGATTTTTTATAAAATTATTATCTTATTATTTTATCGAAATTACTAATTTCTATAACTGGCCCAAGTTAAGACCAGAGTAAAATATTATTTTAAAGAGGTTATTAATTATGGAGGTTTAACTCTACTTAAAAAGTGAGTAGTCAACTTTCTGCAAAGTTTACCTCTACTATGAAATTGGATCATGTCACATGAATTTTTCTTATCCTCTTTCTTAATAGATGTTAATGGAAGGGGAGCTTGCAACACTATTACGAGCTTTACGCTTAAACAATAAAAGTGATCTTATGAGATAATAACTCTTCATTAAGTGATTATCTGAAAAATCAATTCAAGTTATATTCTTCGATAAAATTGCATCCAAAGAAGATAGGTTCAAAGATAGAAACGCATAAGCCAACAATTCCTAATCAACAATACATTGAATAAAGATGGAGTAACAGGCACAAATGTGCAACACATAACGAAATATGGAACTCTCAACGGATGTGACATGCATCAAAATCTGGGGCAGAATAACAGCAAATGAAGAACAAATTCGCCCAAGATGAGGGAAGCTGTAAATTAATAATTTTTCAGCCTAAAATAGTGGGTAAAACAACCAGATTATTACATGGTACTGGAAGGAATGTTCATCTTTTGGTACATAAAGAGGAATGTATCCACCACATGTTTGGATAAATCAGTTCTTCTTGGCAATGAACAAGCCCCACCTCTGCTCACCAGATGAACTCCTGATTAGTTTGGCCTTCCAACCTCCAACTATTTCATTATAGTCTTGCTGTGACATTAAAATAAGAAAAGAAGGAAATCAGTCCACAAAAGAAACAAAACTAAAACAGCGCAAAAAGAGACAAAGTGGATCATATAATGAAGCACTCACTTCAGAGAACTCATGGATAAATGACTCTCTTCCTTTCTCCACAGTATCCAACTCCTTTTGCAGAACCTCAATGAACTGCAATGCAAGTAAAGAAAATTAGGTTGTATCAGTATACTGCTAGCCTTGCACATAAGTTCAAGACAACATCTGTAAAACAC
>JBDJHY010143440.1:0-13114 GCA_039654485.1 Withania somnifera | reverse complement strand
AACCTAGGTATGCTCTAGTGTTTGCAACCACCAAAATTTAGTTAAGTTGTAAAGATTATGTGTTAATACACTTATTGAGATGCAAGAATCATGTTAGAATTATAACCCTGGATTTGTTTCACCTATAGATCCCACAGTCCTAGAGTTGAGGATTTAGCTACTCATGATTGTGATTACGCAAAAGTAAAAACAATAACTAATAGATATCATACAACTAAAATACTCTTTCAACTAATGGTAGATTATAATCAATGATAACAAAACTCTCACACTTTTTGATTTGTAGTAGAAAAAATAAAGCTTACAAAACTCTCTCTAGAACAATGATATAAATTAAGATAATCTATGATAAAACTGTGAACTATCATTTATAAATTAACATAATACACCTTATACTGTAGGGATACAAGTTTAATATTTGAAACTTGAAACTAATTTTCATTCAGCTTTGGGAGACTCCTTAGATGAATCGTTTAAGCCCAAATGAGTCGCCTGTCCTTTCGCCTGTTGCATCTTTTAAACAGTTGATTTTTACTTGGACGGAACCAACTTGGACCAGCCATCCAAGGTTGGACTGTTCATCCAATCCTCTGTTTCTTCTTGATTAGAAAATTAGACAGTAACTTTGGACAGTTCGTCCAAGATCAAACGAACTGTCTATTTCTGGGCAATAGAATACTTCTTAAGTAGTTAAATTTTCCTTGGATGACACAGCTTGGGCGAGCCGTCCAAGGTTGGTATAAACATCTAATTCATCTTCAAAACTTCACTTTATTCTGTGATTTCTCCAAAGTTTCAAACTTAGACTTTTACCCTAAAAATACATAGAAAACATATTAAATCACCCAAAAGTTACTCAAGAACATATATTTTTTCCTAGTTTATAGTGCAATATGTGATGTATAATTCCATAACATCAGCATCCCAATAAGACTATTCTGTATTGTAGCCATCTATTCTTGGTGCTTTGTCCAATGGAAGTTATCTCAGTACTTTTCGTGAAAAGTATTTTCATACCCATTATTTATGGAAAAATACTCATTCTTGTTATTGTTGTGTAATATAAACACAAGGTCCAACTTTAACAATATTAATATTCAGGCAGGGTAGTGCTATACAGCCTGACCCAACAACCTTTTGAAAAACTCTATGAACTCTTCTTGCACCTCTTCATGCTTTGTTAGTTTGCTGTCCTTCAAGAATGCAAAAAAATACTTTGAGTTCCTATTCCCATGCTTGATCCAAACAACTCTTGAAATTTTCTTCAATATCCTCTAATTTATATCCTCCCACTTTTCTATGTCAAGTAATATCTCCCTCTCATCATCAATCAAACTTTGATTGATTTCCTCTTGAACAACATGTAATCTTCCTCTTAAATTACAAATCTTTTGATCTATACCTGAGTACTATTTTGGTAATTCTTGGTAGACTAAAAAATCTTCCTCAATTTAGTCCAGACTCTAAATATAGCATAGCAATTTACCTGTTTCCTCCAAACTTCTTAACTTTTCCCCTAAATTCTCTGTGATTATTCACTACATTCACCAATCTAAAAGGTTTCCTTGCTATTACCTAATCTGAATTTAGTCTCATTATAATAGGAGTATGGTCTAGGCATTATGGATCTAAGTATTCTACTTCTACATTCCCATGCTTCATCATCCATATTCATTTCCCAAATACCCATTCTATATGAGGGTAGACCCCATCCTCAGCATTCCTCTTATTACTCTAAAAACATTTCTTCCCCTTCTCAGCACTTGCCTCTCTTCTATATAATCAATAGAGTTTTGAAAATCCACAATCTCCTAAGCTTCTATAGTATCTCCATTTAATCTGTATTCATATGACAATAATGCATTAAAATCTCCTATGATTATCCAAGATTCATTACTTGTACATACTTTCCTTAGTAAATTCCACAGGTTTGTTCTTTCAGTTGCTGTATTAAATTCATATACCACAATGATCAGAGAATATTTTACAATCCACCGTTTGTGCTGTGCTGATCAGAACCTGTACCTCTACTCTACTATAGTGCCATAAAATCCAAATTTTGGCATTCAGTATAGTAGGATAATCAACATATATCTAACATTTCTTTCCTATCTTCTTTTTATTATGCTAACCTTTGTAACTTGTACATTAGTATCAATGCACCCCATGAATCAAACTTTATCTTGTCGAAGAAAGTTCTTCAGTTCCTTTTTCTTATAGGTCTTGTTCAACCCTCTTATATTCTAAGAGTTGAGCATCATTTAGACTGATTCAGATCAAGTGCTTTAGCCCTGTTCAATTCCTCATTTTCCTTACTTTTCGAGTTTCTCAATACATCATGTTTGTGCTTTTTTGTTTTTGTGTGGCTTCTATATCTTCCCTGTACTTTGTCTCACCTTCCTTTTTGCTCCTACTTTCTAGAAAGGTATAGTTTCCTTAATACCTTGCTAGATTTTCTTCTATATTACATTGCTTCTTTTCTGTTCTTCTTCTATAGCATTACTTGTACCTTCATCCTTCCTTGTTCCTGTAATTGCATCTCTTTGTGCTTTGCTTTAGCAATCCAGTCCCCGGACCTGGTCTTCTCCCTTTATGTTGAATCCTTCCTAGTTTCCTTTCTTTCTCCTTGTTACACTCCCACCTATTATGCCTTATTTTCATGCATGTATGGAAAAAAGTGAGTATCTATTTATATTCATTCGTTTATGATATCACATATCCATCATCTCTTTCAATGAGTAATTCATGTGGAAGATCCTATATAATATCAATTTCTATTAGAATCCTAGAATAGGAAATTCTTTCAGTTTTCATTGTTATTTTTTTAATCTATACATATAGGTCTTATAATATAGCTTTCAATCCTCCCCATATTCTCCTCAGCCTAGTAGTAAATTATAAGCTAGGAAACTTCACCCATAGCGGGACAATTCTAATCACCTTCTTTTGGAATGTAAACTTCATTTTCCATCCTTGTAGAATCATCGATTTTGTTGTTGAATATGTAAGGTCCTTCTTCCATGACTTTATCTCTTTGCTCCACTTTATCCAATAGGAAAGTGTAATACCCTTCTTCATGTAAGTAAACAGTCAGTTCTTTTAAAAAGTTCCACATATTATATACGAATTTCAGTGTCTCTTTAAATGTAGGAGTTTCCGATTACATAACCTATCAATGTTGTGCTCCACTTGTTATATTAGTTCTAGCTTCCTCAAACTGCTCAACTCTTAAGGATTGCAACTGTGATATTCAGGCTATTTTTATCAGAACTAGTTCTATTTTTGTTGCTATTGCTTTATTAGTACCGTTACTCACAATCTGATGTACTTTATATTGGTTACTTTTTAATGGGTTGAATATAAATTCTAGATGGAATTTCAAGTCATTTTAGAATATTTTTTTCTTGGTGTTAATTACTTCTTTTGTTATTCTTCTTGTTGGCTAACAGTGAAATATTGAGTATTGTTTACTTTTACTGAAATTCTTAATTTTTGGTGTTTTCTAGGTTGTTCTATTTTTTCTCTGAGAAAACCTGAGGAACATGTTTATATTTAAAATTATGAACTATATAAAAGAGTATGATTCCCCTATTTGATTGCCCTTTTCTTTTATGGTATGCACTTTCTCTGTTTTACTTGTCCACCATCCACCATATATATTAACAATACATTCACTTTTAATTGACATATCAAGAGAAGAACCTATTTTGTTTTCATGTGTCACTCTTAACATCAATTATTTATTCTTCAAATCATTGCTCAAGAAGACTAAAGATTAACTAGTATGGTTATTGTGAATAAACATTCATATCAATATTATTTTTTAGGGACATGCAAAGTCCAAACCAGAGAAATAAAAGTGGATGGAGGGAGTAATTCTCTTTCCTATTCCTTTATTTCTTTGGTATTGGAATGCTACAAACTTCAACTTTTTTTGATTTCTTATGCACTACATATTAGCAATATATACTTCGTCTTTGAAAATAATTGCGCCTCTTCTTATTTTAATTGAAGTGTTGTATTGCGAGGAATAGTATTTTTTAAAAAATATTTTTTTATATACTTTTCATGAAAAAGTCAGTTAGTAGTTCAATTTATTTAATTTTTCTTCTTTCAGACTGATATTCAAGCTAAGAAAAAATGAATCTGCCTCCTTTTGCTAAAGAGTAGATGGAATATGTGGTTTCACCAAAATTTCTTTCAAAAGTTTATTGGTGTTTTTTCACCTAGTTTGTCATATAAGGAGAATTGTTAATTCGAATGGTATTCGAAGTCTCTTCACAGTGTATGTTCTTTATGTTGCCCCTGAGTTTAAACTTTTCCTCATGTTCATATCTCAAGGATGTAGTCGAAATTTATTAAATATTTCATGATTCCTTCTTTTGTTAATTTGGGGGATGGACGATGAATTTTTAACGAGTCATTGCAACTGTTAATGTCTTCCTAAGGTTTAAGAGAAGTTTTCTTTGTGACAGTAAAAAATATAGGTCATCAAATGGACAAACAAAGAGAAATGAGCTTTTCAATACTAATATGTATTTGTATCATACCATTATAGATGTTTATGGATTTAGAGATAAAATGCATGGTCTTTGTAAAGGACATATGTAAAGTTTCGTCGAAGTCTAAAACAACATTAACTCTGATAGGGAAAATGATTTCTTACACATTTCATAATTTTTTTATTTAATTGCCTAAATTATTACAAATATATGAAACATACTTGAAAGAATTGTTGTTTGGATCATTCTAAATTGATCTTCCGGTTACGCTAAACCCAATCTGTCTAGCATGTTCTATATAAAAATCATCCAAACTAGAAAATCATATATCTATAGCGGGTCCTTGTTAAGTTAAGCATTATACGAGCATTAAGGTCATCCTCAAAGCAACTTTTTATTATAGTTTCTTATGATGCAATTTTTTATTGGTTGAGATCAGTTCTCTATCATCGTCGCTGAATTCAAATAACTCCATCATTATGTCTTTTATATCATGGAATTGTTCACCTAAAAAATTAGAACTTTCATTAATATTTTCCGTATCCATTTTTGTTTAATAAAAATGAAAACAAAGAAGAATTTCAAAGAATTAGTTGGAGCAAGAATTTGAAAGATAAAGTGAAAAGAGAAGTAGTAAGAATTTAGGGAACTTAAGAACTAATTTGTGTTTAGAGATTAATGAGTATAGATGATAAACAATAATAATTAAATTGAGAAAAGTGACTAAAATTCTACCAAATTATACGAGAATTATTAGTTTAGTCTCTGAACTAATACCACAAATCCAAAAACCCCTTAACTTGATTTTTTTTATTTTAAAGCTCCTTGCTCTTGCTATTATTATATGTGTGTTATAATGTGACATACATGTGTATTGGCATATAAGGGACATACATATGAAAAAAAAATATCCTACCTAACCTGATCCGACATATATAAGAAACCCTACCTAAATAACCTACTCGGATAATTTTTTTATTTGAATGCTCTCACCCGCAAATTGCTCTCACCCCAAAATTCTCTCAAACTCTCGTTTCTCTTTGTTGATATAATTATCAGTAAGAATCTTTCTTTATCTATAGGTTTGATTTATTCATTTTTGTTGCTGATAAAGAGTTGTTGATTTATTTTTTTAGGATATAGATTTGAGTTCTGAGAGAGCTTTGTAGCTGGTGTTTTATGCTCGTGTCGTGTCTAACGAAAGGTTAATGTCTACTTTAGACTAGGATTTTGTTGGCTAATAGAAGTTTTGATTAGGGCTTCGAGTAATTAAATCTTTGTGTATCCATTTAATTTTTTAATTTTACTACTCTAAATATTGAATGCTTGTGTTTGTGATTGCAGATAGAAAGTGTATCTTTGTTTATGATTTTTCTAATTAGGGTTTCATATTAGATCCTCTTTATAATTTTGTATTTGTTTAATTTTTAATTAGGGTTTCATATTAGGACCCATTTATGATTTCGTATTAGTTTAATTTCTAATTAGGATTTCATATTAGGTCCTTTTATGATTTCGTATTAGTTTAATTTATGATTTTTTATTAGGATTTTAAAATTTAAGTGTAGAATTTTGAGAAATTGAATTAAATGTTTAGGTTTTCTATGATTTTGTATTTATTTAATAATTTTGAGAAATTGAATTAAATGTTTAGGTTTTCTATGATTTTGTATTTATTTAATTTTTATTTAGGATTTCAAGTGTTTTTTTTTTAAAACGAGTTGTTAATATTAGGATTCTTCTTTGTTAATGAGGCTTTAGAAATATATGTTTACTTTTGATTGGTTACTGCTATAAATTGTTATGGAATTCCTGTTGAGTAGTTTGTGTTGCTTATGTTGAATTTGTAGGTTCTGTAATGGCTACTAAGTACTTTACATCTAGATGAAAAATTGGAGGAATTATGGTGAGTGAAGTAGGACCTATTTATGTTGGGGGGAGGATAGAACATACATTCAATTCTACTTTGATCATTTGTCCATCCCTACAATGGTAAATATTGCTAAGTATTTTGGAATTACTAAATTAGGGACAACATATATTGAATCTAAGGATAGTGTGGTAAAATTAACGAAACATAGAGACTTGTTAGACCTTGGTATGTTGTTTAAATGATGGGATACAATAGATATTTATGTGGGTAATGACTCTACTTTTGAGGATATGAGACCTACTAGTCAGGGACCCACTGGATAGAATATTATTGTGGGATTGGTAGTCATTTATGAAATACAAGTGGGGAAAATAAGGAATCTACTTGTGTATTTATTTTCTATCTATCCGTATATAATACAAACCCGGTTACAACTCAAATTCAGTATCAATTTCAGTCTCAATTATAAATTTAAATCTAGATCTAAAGATTAATATAGGAAGCCCATCTTGTCCAATTTTTTAGAAAGGCAGAACAATCTGATAATGGTGTTAGTGATGATGAAAGGGAACCTTCCCATAATAAATTTGAGGAAGATAATTCTGCTAGTGATGTTATAAATGATTCTATCTCTTCTTCGGAAGAATGTGGTGGTCATGTTGATTTTTCTTATAATTATAAGAGTGATGTTTATGAAGAACTTAGAGTGGTAAGAGAAGATCTAAGAGAATACAAGAAAAAAAAATAAGACCACTAGTAATAAAAAAAATACTTGATTTTCTAAGTGAGGCTAGACTGGATGAAAGATATGAAGATATTGATAAAGAAAAAACAAATTTAAAAGATAAATTGGGAGATATTATGAGCCATATTATGACTCTTCAGATGCAGACAACTTTGTTAGTGAATCTAAAGGTGAAGGTGAAGGTGAAGATGTTAGTCATGATAATAGAGGAGGATGAGGGGGGGTAGTTGAGGGAAAAAAGAAAGAGCAATATTACATGATCTTAATTGTGAGAAAGTTATATGAAAATTTAGTTAAGTGTTTGATAATGTGAAAGAATTTAGAGAATTTTTCACCAAATATGCATTGAAGAAAGATGTGCAACTTAAGAAGGGGAAGAATGATACAAAAAGGATTAAACTGAAGTGCAAAGAAGGTTGTCCATGGATGATATATGCTAGCAAGGAAGGTAAAAGCACAAAATTCACTGTCAAGAGATATACTCCTAAACACAAATGTCATAGGATTAATTTCATCAACTTATGCCATTGTAAGTTTCTGTGTAAGCATTATAAAGATAGGATCATTATCAACCAATACTTAAAAGGTGGGGAATACAAGCTTTGGTAGGGAAAGATTTTAATTTTTATATTGAAAAGATAACCTGTTTGAAAACAAGAAACATGGTGTTAATAAAACTCATGGGAGATCATATTGCTAACTTTTCTAGGCTATTATTACAGAGATGTGTTGCTCGAAGTTCATCTTGGTAGCACATGTGTTGGTAAGGTGATTCATAATGATGGTAAGAAAGAGTTCCATAATTTCTATATCTGTTTTGTTGCTATGAAATCAGGATTTATGGATGGTTGTAGGAAGTGTATAGACTTTGACAATTGCTTTCTTAAAGAAATATAAATGACAGCTACTTGTAACAGTTTCCAAAGATGAAAATAACAAAGTATTTTCAATAGCATGGGTTGTTATTGGGGCAACAAAATGGAGAAGGTTTATGAGAATCTTAAAAGAAGATCTACAGCTTGAAACTGGAGTCAACTTACCATAATAAGTGACATGCAAAAGGTTTTATTACAATTTTACTTCTAATTATTTTATTTTCCTAATAACTACTCTTATTTCTAATATTGTTTGTTCTTATACAAATACAGGTGTTGGTTGTTGTAGTTGAATAGGTATTTTCATCTTCTGGGTACAAAATGTGCACTAGACACATTCTATCAAATTGATCAAAGAAATGGAGAAGTATTGAAAGACGGAAGAAGTTCTGGAAGGTGTGAGGTCAATTTTTAAGGAAGAACTGAAACTTAGGCTAGATGAGTCGACTAATTTGGGTAACAGGATTGTTAAGAGTCTAATATCATATAATATTGAGAGGTGGTGCAAAGTTTACTTTAAATAAAAATTCAAATGTGACAATGTTGACAATAATATGTGTGAAAGTTTTAATGCTTGAATACTATTAGCTGGACATAAGACAATTGTGTCAGCGCTAGAGAAAATTAAAATTAAAGTGATGAATAAAATAGCTAAGATGAGAGCTTTTGATGAACTTGAGTGGATGGAATATCCGCAATGGCAATAAAAGTATTTAATGCAAATAAGGAGAGATCAATGGACCGCACACTTAACTGAAATGGTGACTCTAATTTTGACGTGAAAGAAGGTAGAAGTACTTACCATTTGCATCTAGAACGAGAGTATTGTAGTTAAAGGTCATGACAACTAAAAGAAATTTCATGTGCACATGTTATAGCATTAATGCACCACAGGAAGCTTGATCCAGCAGACACAATTATGCATTGATACAGGTTAGAGAACTACTTGAGAGCTTATTCTCATTTTTTGTAACTTGTACCAAATATGGTCATCTGACCTGCTTGTTCAAACCAAAAAATAGAGCCTCATGGAGCTAGAAAACTGTCTGGCAAGCCAAAAAAGAATAGAAGAAAAGAGATGCGACATATAAGAAAGGCTTGCAAGTGAACAAAAAAGGGAATAACCATGACATGCTCTATTTACAAGAGCAATAAACACAATAAAACAAATTGTTCAAGGAGACCTAGAGAAAAACATTATCAGCACATAAAGCACCTTAACTTCTAGGAAGAAATACTCAGAATCACCAATAGGACTTCCAAGAGGAAAAAATAGTCCTTTTCAAGGCTAAAGTCAATACTAAGGTAAAATTTTATATATCTTGTCATTTGTCATGTTGCTATAGTTTTAGTCTTAAAATATATTTTAACTTGCTATATTTTTAGTTCAATGATTTTCATCAATCATCAACTGTAAGTACTGAAAACTACACTATTATTAAAACACAAGGATCTACAAGTATGGGAGGCAACAAGCAAAGTGCCAAGAGGTCTACGATTGTTGGACAAGGTTTTTTGTGAGCCAATCTAGTTATAGTTCTATTAATATATGTTTCTTTACTTTTAAACTAAACTTACCTCAAGCCTTTAAGTTTTCTTATTCCTTTTTATACACTTATTTATATCATTACATCAAGAAACAAACCAAGTAAAGGCTTGAAATGAAAAAAAAAGGCTATTTTCCAAGACAACTTCAAAAACAAGTGTTTTGTATAGAGTCTATATATGGTCAAGGGCTTTTGAAATTCATATAAGTTCATCACCCGGAAAGTCTCCACTGAAGAAATTCTTTTAGATGTCATTGATCAAGTTGTTTTGCTGAAATTTGAGTATGTAACTAATAATTTTGGTGGTTTTTGCTGATATTTGGGTATGTACAATTGGTGCTACTGTCCAGATTTGGCCATAATATTCAAATTTGGGTTAAGATTTACTCTATTTGTGTTTCTATCAAGATTTACTCATTATTGTCTCATTTGTAGTTCTTTATTAATTTTCAAATTTGCTCTATTTGTGTTTCTGTCCAGATTTATCCATTATTGTCTATTTGATTACATTAAGGTGATTGAAATATAACAAAAACACAAGTAGAACTAACATCATAAACAACCAATTACATACTAAGACAGAACATCAAATTGAATAACACACTAATACATAGTCAATTCTTAAAAGTTCTCATCCACTTCAACTCTTGTTCATGCTTGTTTTCCTTCTTCAACAAATCCTAAATAACAACATTAGCTTGATCTGAAAATGGAGGTTCGTACCAATTGAAAAAGTTACAAAAAATTCGAGCCTACATCTATAAAAAAAATGGAGGAAACTCAGTGATGAAAAAAATACATAAAACAAACCAAACAAAATTATACTAAAATTACCCCAAAATCTAGAGAAATAAACTAATTCATACCTTATAGTTTTTACAACCCCAAAATCTCCTTCCGGAATTACATTCAACCATAAAATTCTCAACACTGCAGGGATACCACATCTACAAAGTTTACTCATACCGACAACTAAAGTACAAAATGATTGCTTTAAATTTAAGAAGAAGATTGTTGAGTTAAATTTTTTTTGGATGTTTTAATGATGGAATTGAGTGTTTTAATAGTGGAAGAAGAAGATGTGAGGGTTTTAAAGGAGAGAGGGTGTCTAAAATAATGAAAAAATCTAAGATTTTATGGTTTTACCATTGGAGGCTGATGTGGCAGCCTCTCACATGCCCAGTAGAGGTTGAGACCACTTGATGTGCACATGGCAGCTCAAGGACATTTTAAAACGAAAAAATTCAAGTTCGGAAATGTTTTGATGTGTAGTATTAGTTCGTGGACTAGACTAATAATTTTAGGATATATTAGGGGCATTTTAATCACTACCATGGGTGGTCATGATTATGCTAATTTATGATTTTCACTCTGATCAATAATATAATCAATTTAAAAAAATGAAGGAAAATATTCTGATTTGGAGGGAAATTACGGACTTAATTACACTTAACAGCACTTAAAGCTTAATTACATCTTTGACACTTTTTTGGACGTTTTTCGAATGCTTCATTTGGGATGAAAAGTGTTTGCTTGAGATTTACTTGTATTTGGCACTTATTCATTTATTAGCACTTTTTTTGGATGTTCTTAAAATTATTTGATTGATTTACTTATATTTGGCCTTAGCACTAAACCAAGAAAGACTAGCATAACAAGTTAAATAGGCATGCAATGATCAAATAGTTAATTATTATCTAGATACATTTAATTATACTAGATGTTTGTCGCAATTTGGGGGTGTAAAAATTAATTTAATCAATAAATTGAATTGAAAAAAATATTATTGATTTACTGGTATTGAGTTATTGGGTTAATGATTTTTAATGGTTTTAATAACAAAAAATTATAGAATTATTGATTCAGTTTCGATTTTTTGATATTAGGTTATCGGTTAACCGATAACAACCGATAACCAATAAGACTATACTGAATGTCTAAATTATTATTCTACCCCTAATTATATATACAAATTTACATTTTACATATTACTCAATTAATCTTTAATATATAAAAGTACTATCAGTGTTTAAACCTAAAGTCTAAATCTAAAGTCTTCTTTATTCTACCCCACTTTATTTGCTTCAGAGTATAAACACTGTGTGTACATGATATTGTCAGTGATGATTTATCTTGTTTCTCTAGAATGCGATAATTACGTTTATGTTAATGTTGCGTGCATTTTCTAATTGGTTAAACCAAAACCGAACCATTAAGAATCAAAATTAATAAATCGAAAACAGATAATAAATATCTTATTTATTTGGTTATCGATTAAGCATTTTAAAAAATTAAAAATCGATAAACGGCAATAATACATAAAATTGAACCGAATTAACCGATACACACCCTTAATCACAAACAAGAAAACACATAAATAAATAAATACAAAGCAACCGATAGAAAAATAAATAAGTGAATTCATAACAACCACCATAAATAATACTTCACTAGATAAATTTAAAGTTTGTGTAGGCTCCAGAGAACGATCTTTTATGAGAGATAAACCTGCTTTCTAACTTTTTATTAAATTTTTTTTTTTATAATTTTTTTAAATTTTATACATAAAAATTTAAAAATATTATTTATTTTACATTCATTTTATAAGAAAGCAAGATATGTTATTTCTCCTTTTATGATCACTTACAAATCAAAATAAAGAAATAACTTTTTTTAAATTTCTTACATGTTAAATTAAAAATTTCTTATACATGAAATAAAAGTTCTTGTAAAAAATACAAAAAACTATAACAAATTAGTGAAAATTATATTGTTCATAAATAGACAAGTGAAATCTCGGAGGAGCACCCAAACTAAGTTTCTAGCAGTCGCCAACTGAAAATAAAATTAAGCATTGCTAATAGTCATCAAAGTAATTTTTATTAGCGAAAAGATGAATGCCTCTAAAAAAGGAAAAAAGATTCACAGAATTTTTTTTTTTATGGCAATGGTTGATGTTTCTCTGCCCAAGAGAGAACCATTAAATGGCGCAAGTTGCCTATTGGATTTGGGAGGTAGAGCCGTTAAAAGCGGGTTCCAAATTAGTTTAAATCAAACAATAGCTATTCTAATCAACATTAAATATTTCAAATTGAAAAAAATAATTGATTGAATTATAAATTAAATAATATTAATTTGTTGTTATGAATATTTATTATGATGAATGTGTATTTATAGTGAATTTTTATTTATGGTTTGTGATCTTCTATTTAAGGTTATTGTGAAATTTTATTTTTGAAATTAATTTTTTATTTTTTTATAAATAAAGAGATTTTCCTCTATCGTAAATATCATTAAGAGAATAATAAGATCTTTCTTTCTTTTTTCTTTTTTCTAAATATTATTTTTATTTTTAATTTATTATTTCATAACATGTTATCGGTATAAAACTCTAATCTTTTATAATTTGAGTTTCTGTATTTTCTATCCACGGAAAAAAGGCAACTATGATATGTAACTTGTAACATGTGCAACTATGTTGTAGCTTTCTAAATTATAACAGTAATCTAATCAGTTATTGTAATAATAATAAAAACCCCCCACTCTTATTATTCCATGATACTACAATATAA
>JBDJHY010143439.1:0-23018 GCA_039654485.1 Withania somnifera | reverse complement strand
AAAAATATTGATTTTGAACATGTTTTCCAGTTTTCCAGTTTTCTCAGAATACTTTTCCAGAAAAGTGGAATAATTTTTTGTTAATAAATGCACCCTTAGTGATCCATTTCCACTTCCACTTGGGAATAAGAAGCCTTTGCCTCAAACCACCCTATCTCTAATGCTCAAACATAACTTGCTGACAGTTTAAGCACCCAGAAATAAACTCAGCTATATTCCTCTTTATACCACTCAACCAGTGGATCTTCCTCAAGTCTCTATATATCATAGATGCACCTGGATAGATGGAATATCAAGAATTTTAGGCCTCAAAGAGAATTGGTTGAACAAATTCATCAACCTTGAGAACATAAATCCAGTCCTCAAACCTCATAATACCATCTAAACCAAAAGTACCCTGCAATAACTGATCATGAATATCAACTAAGTATCTGTCCTCAAACTGACGCTAGTAAATCTAGTGAATGAAAAACAAGCCTCAACACAAGAAAACTCTAAGTTATGGATAGAGTAGTTTCTCTCATGAACCTTAAGTTGTCTAGAATCATAAGCAATAATATGACCCTGCTACATCAAAACACAACCTAAACCAACAACAAAAGCATCACAATAAACCACAAAACTCTGACCCTCAACCTATAATGTCAAAATAGGAGAAGAATTCAAGATAGTCTTAAGTGTCTAGAAGTAAGTCTTAAACTCATTCGACCACTTGAAAGAAATATCATTTCTAGCCAGTCTAGTCAATAGTGTTGCTATGAAAGAGAATCTCTATTTAGAACGACGGTAGTAACTAGAAATTGCAATAAAGTTACAGACCTCAATAGGAGTAGTCAGTTAACAAGTAGAGAACGGGGCTGGTGGAAGGAACACCACGAGCAAGGTTGTACAAGATTTCAGGGATAATAGTTAATCTATACAAAGTATAATCAGCCAACTTATAATATATATATATCTATATATATATATAACAGTTTTGTTCACTTAGCCAAAAGTGTTATGACGATTCACTACACTTATCCAAAAATGTTATGCTAATAACAGTGTCTTAGCCAAAAGTGTTATGCAAATTCATTATACTTAGCCAAAAGTGTTATTCTAAGATAGGGTAAACAAGACCTTAAGCAAAACAATAAGATTTCAGGTACAACAACCAACCTATCAGGGGTGTTATCCCCTTGTACATACACAACAGTTTACCTAGTAAGGTTTTTATCCCTTCAACTTACAGAATAGTCAACCTACAAAGGGGTGTTATCCCCTCTGATATATATAATTACCAACTTACTAGGGTTTTTATTCACTCGTACATGCACACACGCTTACTTACCAAGGGTGTTAACCCTAAGTACATGCAAAATAGATTCCCTATATAATATATTAGTTTGAGAAATAGTAAATACTTTCATAGAAGAAAACAAATATTTTCGTACAATCACAACAGTTATACAGCTTCCTCAATTCCTAATGCTAATAATATTGCCTTGGAAAACCATGTTTCTCTACTAGTATATTTACATATTGCAGGAATTGGAAGGTTATAGTACTTGAATCAAGTTTAATACTTTCAATAATCTTTTATGATGTAGCAAGTATAGAACTTTTAGTAGGCTATTGTGTTGTGCAAGTTTATAACTTTCAATAGGTTATCATGTTGTAAAAATTATATAACTTTTTCATGTCGTATTGTACCAAGTATATAACTTTTAATAGGCTATGGTACTCGCAACAAGTTATCTTACAATAGAAAGAAGAAGGTTGTTATACATGATTAGCAATCCATCTTTTAATAAAAGCTTCAGAAGGTTATGTACTTATATCAAGTTAAAACTTTCCATGGAAAACTAAATAGGCTATAGTTATAGATATAGGTCATCTTTCCATGGAAACTCCCAACCCCATACTAAACTAAGGAAAGTCCGTATCAATCTTTTAAGAGAGAAAGAAGAGAAATTAGCAAGAAAACATATTATTGATAACAAACATGTATATACAAGACTTTATTATGACTGATTCTGAAAAATAAGTGAAAAAGACTTAGCTAAAAAGGTAGAGAAATCTCTACCAAGAGTTGAAGTCTTCCTAGGAGAGAAGGGACTCTTTCTCTTTTTGTAAGAACTCTTTTTGATCCCTAAGTGAATCTTAAGTAAATATGGAAAACTAAGGACTATATATACCCCTATATATAGAGGTAAGAGGAGTTACAAGAAAAAACTTTATCATGTATGTGATGACTTCACACTCCTAACTATATCATTGATGACGCCACACTTCTATCCTAAAATATGGGACCCAAAAACATAAAACAGAGCTAATAAAAGCAAATACACAAAAACAAAGCAGGTGGATTAGTTGTTTGTGGGCATATTGCACTCAGGTGAGTCGGCTACTTAAAAACATGTTGCAAGCAGGTGGATAAGTTGCTTGCGGGAAGACTACAAGAAGGTGAGTAAGCTACTTGTAGGAGGATAAAAAGCAGGTAGATTAGCTACTTGTAGGCAGAATGCAAGCAGGTTCATAGGCTACTCGTAGGCGGACCACAATCATATGCATAAGTTGTTTATAGGCGGGCAACAAGCAAGTGGGTAAGCTTCTGATAGACATCTTCACAAACAACTTCCAAGTAGGTGTGACAGTGACTTGCAAGTAGGGTGTTGCATTTTGCATGCATCATCGAGCATCATCATACGTTGTTATTGTAGTGTTTGAAGGAGTTGATGGTAAGCCCGAGTATCCTTTATCCATCCACCAAGTCATTCCATGTTTTTCCATAAAAAAATTTGTATTTTCTAGGCTCCTTTTCAGTGATCTTATATAGTAGCATTTTTTGTTGGATGATCCTGCTCCATCTGGTCAACTTGATGCATATTCTAGCTTGGGATATTCAATATGATGCTCTTAATAGTTTGGGTGACTTCATCCATAGTAACTTCATATGGTGGTTAATATTCTTGGGCAGCTTGTCGGACCTTCTCCTAGTAGGGATGATCATTAGTGTAGTTCCATCTTTCCCATCCCGTTGGCCATATCTCCTTGAGAACATATCGTTTGTTGAAAGATACCTTTGTACCTCATAATATACTTCTTTCAAGGATAAAATAGATATAAGAAATTTTGGATAGGTCTGGATTTTCCTATCAATGAATTTCATTAGTTGAAGCAACATGAATACCCTAGCATCATAGGAATTTTAGAAACACTGAATCCAAAAATTTTATGGTTTGAACCATAACAGGAACCTTTAGAGAGTAGGTTGGATCTTTTCAAAGTGATGGAATGTGTTGCACTTAAATTTCATCTGGATATAGTATTAATGACACAGGTACCAAAAGAGTTATAAAGTTCTTTTGGAAAGTCATCGGCTAGCAGTATAAATAAGTGGATTCTGAAATTCTTAAGGATTGATCCTCCATGTTTCTTAAACACTTGAAGTTCATAGAAAGTTTGTCTCTTTGAAATGATGGACGGATCAAATGGATCAACATAATGACTGAATACTTTGGTGGATAGTTTGTTTTTCCTAATGAATTGATTCTTGGGGGAGCTCCAAGCATGAGGATTTGGCTTGTTGGTTAATTTTGGTGATCTCCTCATCGTGGTCGTCATCTGTGATCTAGAACAGTCATGGGACTTTTGAATATGGCCTGAATTGTTTCTTTTGTTCTACCCCTTGTGTCCTAATTTTTAATTGATCCCAGAGTTGTGTAGATATCCCATCAAATGATGAGGTCTTTTCTGAGGACTTTTGAACTGCATAACTTGGTTCTGAACACCAGTCCTGGGAAAAACTCTAACATAATAGGATGCTTTGTGACTACCTTTGTCATCAAGATTCCATTTGATGCAGTGTTGGACTTCTTGAAATGGGGAATCCACTTTTATTTGGGAGGATGGCTGGATTCATCAGTGATCCCCTTTCCCCAGTATCCATGAGTGCAATGACATGGATCGGGGTATCCTATTTGTATGTGTAAAACTTTAGTTTTACATGACGCACGGTCATAGTGTTGAAATGCTTTTGATTTCTCTTCAACCTCAGTGACCTTGTATATCTCAGAGATCGAGAACTGATCATGTCTTTCATCTTCGTACATATTTGAGGAAAAGATAGTTTCCTCTATTGGTTCATATTCCAATGAGAATACTAATTTAAGATCATTATCTCTGCTAAGACAAACACTGTGTACTTTTGTAATTCAGTGAGAAGATGAACTGAACCCTTGGATTAGGGATAATTTTTTGCATAACATCCTGTCTTGTTGCTGACGAAGCACTTTTCATATTTCTTGAAATTTGATGGTTTTTGTTTCTAAAGAACTTCCATCCTCTGATGAATTTGATCCTTCCATATGATGTCTTTAGCCGTTTGAACCTTCTGAACTTCCTTCATTTCCTAGGAATGCGGAAGGAGAAACTTGATCTAGTAGTTAGATCAGTTTTACTACATGCTGTGTCACATGTGATTTTTTTTTAATAGATCTTTTAGTACAAATATCATCAAGTTCTATGAAGATGGCCTTCTTGATGTAGACAACATGAGGTACAGTAAGGGACTTGTATTTTTCTTCAATGATTGGCATGGTATAGGCTACCAAGATTTGTGGTAGTGAGGACATTAAGGCTGGCTTTAGGCTAGCATCTCCGCCCAATTAGGAGAATATTCTAGCCATCTTTTGGAAGTGTAACGACCCGATTTCGTGGATCATGATGGCATCTACTATATCACCAGTAGGAGAACTAAACCACTTAGTCCTAAGCCGAAGCGGAGGACTACTATATTAAATGCAGAAGAATACCAAAAGTCACAAGAAAATAATAAATTTGTGGAATTAATTACGAATGAAATAACCACCCAAAATTAGGTATTAGTGTCAAACAAACCAC
This sequence comes from Withania somnifera, assembly GCA_039654485.1. Classification (NCBI taxonomy): domain Eukaryota; kingdom Viridiplantae; phylum Streptophyta; class Magnoliopsida; order Solanales; family Solanaceae; genus Withania; species Withania somnifera. The sequence goes on along the minus strand of JBDJHY010143439.1, from coordinate 18,134 downwards.
TAAGTACAGAATGATACAACTGAAGTAAATGTAATCTGAAGATGTCATCGAAATACAATGGAGATCAATAAAATATAAGTTCGAAGAGAAGCAGGAACAAGTTGGACGCCAAGCTCACCCTGAATCTCCGACGTGAATAAGATCCGAATGAACAACTATCTGTATATCACGAATGACAACCTGTAGGATCTATACATGTGCAAGTGTAGTATAAGTACAAGTCTCCGAAGCAACCCATACCTAGTACTCTTTGAGGGCCTATTGAGCACATAATAATAATAAAAACAGTAAATAATAGAGTATAAGAAAAAAGGGTCACGGAAAAAAATAGTACAATATAGGAAAACTAGCAACTCAAGTACAAATCAAGTGTCACATAGACTGATAGTTCTAGCTAATCACATAACAAGATCGCAGAATGAAAGAGAACGTACCCGGCATCCTAGCAACAATGTATGTGAAATATAATATAATAAATAGGAATCAAAGATGATAGGAGTAGAACATGGTCAGTATATAGGCAACCTCAAGTGAAAGGATAATTAAACGAATCAGAGTATAAAGCACTAATCTAACATATCATGATACAACAAGTAACTGATAAGGAAAACTATATAGTAATATGAATATAAAGTAAAACAAGTAAATGCTACAAGTCCCTCATAAGGAAGCGCAGCGTACACAAAAACATACTCACCTATAAGCATCACCATACTCATAGGGGTAAACTGAAGAAAAAAGTAAAAAAAGTAACAAACACATGATCGTCATTAGAACCTTGAATCACAATAGTCACATAGTGCCCTGCAATGGTGTTATCCCGCCGGTATCTAGTGCCACACATCAGTGTTATTCCGCGAGTAAATAGTCCCTCGTATAAGTGGTATTCCACCAGCATATAGTGCCTCATATAAGTCATATCATATTAGTAATATCCGCTAGCCGTACTTGTCAAGACAAGGCATTCAACATCGATGTATATGATAGTATTACCTATGTTCCTAAATAATTAATATCATTATGTTTCCAAAACCTCTAGTACAATGTGTGTCAAAAAGTTATACTCACTGTCGTACGACAATGGTCTCAACTCCCATCATTGTACTCACTACCGAAGGAAGTCGGTCTCAAGTCCCAGCATTTATTAGTAAAAGTATACTTTTCCTGGTGCCAGAAGGTGATAACTGGACTAAATCATGTGAAAATAGTATTACCGGGTGCTCAATACAATGTTGAGCCTAAAATATTAAAAGAAAATTACTTATATTATTATTATTATTGTTGTGTTATAATTTATTTATTTATACCTCTATGAAACTTTATCATTAAATCATCCGCTAGTCATTATGGCTCATAAATCAGAAGGTGATACTACCTAGCCCCAATGCACTCTCATCGGAGCCTTAGGCTTGACCTTTTGAGTCATGAATACACAACATATCAACAACACATATAGATCAACATATTAATCATGAATTATCCATTATCTATGCCTTGCATAGATATCTCTAATCAAATGTTAAGTCTCGGGCCCCATATCTCTCGGGTGCCAAAATATCAATATAAATAAGAACGGACGAAAGAACGGTACAGGGATAAAACTTAGCTACCCAACCCAAGAATGCTATTTAGTACAATTATTAAAGCTATAAGCCCAGAGATAGCCCCATGGAGCCTACCTGTCATCCGACGATAAAGCACTGCAAACTCATAAATGTTACTCCGACTGATATCAAATAATCTCCAATTGCTCTGAGATTTGCAAAAATTTAATCCTTATGTCAATACCGGTCCAATGGTATAAATTATAATATAATCCATATTGGGCCTAACATCGATCCTAAATTAGGCCTACGGGGCTCGCTCATCAGAACTAAAAGTAAAATTCACCATGGGGTTTCCAACATTACAGGAACCCATGCTACAAAATTGAGCATAATTCAAGTAAGGGAAGACCCCTGAATATCCCAAAGAAGACTGAGTATAAAAAGGGTTAAAGATTCGACCTTTATGAATTTGTACGTTGAATTCAAAAAAAAATGTTACTACGATGTATAACAACCCTAAACAGAAGGGATTTACTACTTAAAGTCGGATATGATTGAAGGAATCAAGAAATCATGACTAGGGAATTTATGAAGGAAAATTTTTAATGATTATGAAATTTGACAAATGAAATTACTTACCGAAGGTGAGAATGGCGTATGAGATTTTCAAGGAACTTTTCTATGGAGTTTGTGAAAGTTTCCAAGACAATCCGCACAAAAATTAGAGAGTAAAAATTAGAGAAATAACACCCCAAATGGGTGAAAACTTAAGAAAAAATACCCACAGGTACCGAGTTATCAGACCAAAAGTGCCAAATAAATCAACACCCGTGACACTGGCAGGAACCGATTTATCAGATAATAGCTGATTTACCTGCACCTGCCAATTTATCGGTCAACTGGTTTGATTTATCAGCCTTCCTTATTTATTAGCAAGATGTCCAATTTATCAGTCCCTACCGATAAATTGGCACTTTGATCGATAAAACGATCAAAGATGCACCTGTCAAAGACAACTACTTTTGAAATTTCAACCGGGGTTTTAAAATTGAAATGGAGTCAAAATTCGAAAAATTAAATATGTATTTTATGTGAAAAACACATTTCAGACTCAACAAAATTGATGAAATTGATATCGGAGGCCGTTTGAGAAAAAATGACCCCCAACCAAGACTTAGCCAAAACTAAAAAATTTCTAACTTTCCACATAACAACTCAAATTGAGCACGAACACCTTAAAAAGTGTATCAAAGGTCAAACTAGCATAAATTTACCATTCCAAAGCCATTTTAGATGTTAGAATTCCAATCTAACAATTCAAACACCAAAATACCACACACATTCCAATTTAGGCCTTAAACTTAGTTGAAATCCATAAAGGAGCATAAATTGTCAATGAAAATTTTGAAACACAAACTTAAGGTCAAACTTGACTTTGTTTGGCATTTTGGAGCTAACAAAGATGTCGAAATTAAATACCAAGCTCATCTTGAAGGAAAGTTGACTTTGATCAATGAGTACTTAGTTTTAGGCTCTAAAATAGCAAAATTGAGATATTTCTCAACCGAACTGCAAGGGATCTGAACTACCGATCCCAATAATCTCATTAATGACTTGGGGAAGCTTGAAATTATCTAGAATTTAATACATCATGTATTTCTTATAAATGACCATGGGGGTGTTTACACGTTCCTTGATTAAACTGTATGCGTCACTATTTTTATTTTTATTTATAGGGATGTGGGGCTTATGACCCCTTTTTAGCCCCAATTTTGACCTAAGCTTTTATATGGGAATATCAGTCTCGTTCTTCATCTTTTGACTTGTATGTTATATATTTGATAGTTTTGAGCTCGTTTGAAATATTATGCGAAATTTGGGTTTCAACTTCTTGTTCAAACATCTTCGCTGGCTTCTAGGTAGGTCACAACTTCTCTCTCTTAGACTATGCACGTGTATGATAATTTGTGACCAGCTCGTATATGGGGTCATAAATTAGGATTGGTAACCTTTCTTGTGATATTTCACCTTATTGCCTCGTTATGATTCCTCAGATTAGTAATTATTCAGTTTTCGCCCTGTGGGTAGTCTTGCGAGCCATATTTTTTATTATCTCCCCAATTCCGTTTTTGGATCCCTTAGTTGTTATATTCTTGTGGGTTATAATTCTTGAGTACTCTGTAGAGCATGTTGGTTTTCCTTGAACCCTTGATAGCACTTGTCAGGTAGAATTCCTACTGTATGTGCCTTCTTGACCATTGTTAGTTGCTAGGTATATGACTATCTAGAATTTTCGATGGCTACGAGTAGTATACCTTAACCTTCTAGGTTGATGTTGAGTTATTTATGGATTTTGAGCTATATCAGCATCCATTGCATTTACAGGTTGAGATTCTGGACCTTAGGGTCATGTTGAGTACTATTTGGTTATTTGTTCTATTGAGATCCTATTTGCTGGTGGTTTATGGCCGATTTAGACTTTATTGAGATGTTGTTGAAGCTTAGTTCTATTTTTTAAGCATGTATTTAATAATAAAGTAAATGAATTAATAATATTTTAATAATACACCAAAATTTGTATAGAACTAACACTTGAATGATTTTCCTATTTATACATACACTTTCCACGATCACTCTATGGTATGAAGATATTTTCTTTATTAATGAAAATCATCTTGAAAAAAGTAATTTTTTATACTATATTTATACTTTCCATGACTGCCTAGAAGTATGGAGCTATTTTTTCACATGACTAAATTTTATTTTCTAAACTATCACTGATGATACTAGAGTTGCTTATCCAATGGTACTATGAATTTTCAATTGAGATATTAAATACAAGCTGAGCTCGGGTTTTGGAATCTTTGCCTTGATGATATAAGTACCATGGTGGTTTGAATAAGGGAGGTTGTCCCCTATGGATCCTATCGACCTAGAGTCTCTATGAAAAGACTGGGGAGGGGTATACGATGGAGAAGTGGTATACAAAAGAGGTATTTCATGGGTCTTTCCTTGAGAGACTTAGTGCCAAAGAAGGAGCATGCAAGTTTGTTACTATGACACATTTATTTCTTTTACACCCCTTTGTATTACATACTTTCACATTTGGTTGTGTCTTTTGGGCTTCGAGAAAAGTTATGTTGGGTTGTTTGTTTCTTAGTTTTACCTGCTAGTAGGGTGGGGTGCCATATAGGTTTTGGTTACTATTCTCTATTCTTACCTTTTTACCTTGTGTTCTTCTATGTAATAGTATCGATTTCCTTACCTATATTGGTTCTTTTACTAGTTGTAGCCTGTGATTTAGTTGGTTATAGCTCTTGAGATCCATGTATAAGTCTCATTTCCTATGGATTTACTTTTGTCAGTAGTTTTCTCTAATTGGTTGTGTAACTGTGGTACTTCTCTACTTAGTCTTAAAAGACAGTTCACATGTGGTAGCAATTTTTTACTAGCTTATCAATTAGTTTTTCCTTACTTCTATAATTATTAGTGAATCTTTATTATTATTCCAACGTTTTGCTAATGACCCAAGTACAAAGTTTCTCTCCTTGATTAGTCTACCTACTAGCTTGTCTTTTTTCTTAGTCTTTTCACCTATAACCCCCAGTTATTTCTCTACTTTCTTTATTGTACCTTCTCATCGATAGACCCTTTCTCTACTATGCTTCCCTTCTAATTATCTGCCTGTTAGCATAGATCTAGTTGTTTTAGTATTTGTATCTTAGGCATGTCCCATCGACCTATAATTCCTACTAGATACCCATTAATAATGATACTCATACTACATTTCTTCATCTTTTTCATGATGCAAGATCTAGTACGGGTTATCTTTATGGATGCTTCTCATGTTGAGGTGCATTTTTGGAGTCTTTAGAGTTTGTATATGGTGACATCATGACATTTGGGAAACCTTTCTTCATCTGCTATAGATCTATCTCCACTTGTAGTCGGAGAAAACTTTTATTCTTCTATTATTTTGAGCAGTTGTTCATTGTATTTTATATAGATAATTCTTGTACTATTGATACCAGGTCTTGAGGTATAATTATCATTTATTGTGTATGATTCTATTCTCTTCTTTCCTTCTTTAGCTTCTTGGTTGAGGTATTTGAGTTACAACCCGTCGCTTTCGCTCTAGGTTGGGGTATAGACTTGTCTATAGGTGGGGTTGGTAGACTCCATCGTGACCCAATTTTTAGGTTGTGATAGAGTGATATCAGAGCCTAGGTTAACCAGTATCATTAGTACAGAGGCAGGTGTCAATAGAGTCTGGCTGGTTGATAAGTAGATGTATGTATCCTATCTTAAGGAGGCCATAGGATGCTTTTTAGAAAACACTAACTTCTTGGGTCTCCTTTTTGTACATTATGTCATTGTTGATTTCAAAGATCTCTATTGACTTCACTCCTTCTTTGATGATTCACACGACGTCTTCAGTAGGTGGAAGTCATTTTCCTACCCAGCAACAAAAACTCTAGTAAAAGTCCATAGTGCAGGCTGACCTTGAGTTTGAGGCTGATATTTGAAATGTTAGATAGATAGAGTTCAGTTGTAACTAATGTAGATGTCTCTTTCACAACTGTCCATCTAATACGGAGCCTACGACAATATTCTCTCATGATATCCAGTGTATGTTATTATGGTTTTCGTCTATAGTGGGAAAAAGGTACTTATATTAGAGCTTTAAAGGGTGCCTAGCCTCTACCAATTCAGTCAGCCTTAGTGGTTCTTTAGATTAGGTATTGTTGGTGCCAACAGTAGCTTAGCCGATGGCAGCCCAACTATTATAACTCCAGAGGCAAGTAAATGTTAGAAAAACTTCTAGATTTAGTTCTCAGAGGTCTTATGGTTAAGGGTTGGTTTAATGAAATTAGAGAGTGGCTTTTGGAGGAGTTGTAGATTTGAGACAAGATTGACATATAGGTTTGGAATAAGGTGGAACTTTTTGTGAGTTTCTTTAGCATGGGGCTAAGGTTTACCTCTATTGTGCCAAGATATTATGGGTAGGTTCTTGGTGTTTTGAGGAATGTTGGGAGATCTAGGTATTGGTTATCCATAGCAGATTGGGAAGAGCAGCCAGTATTCATGGTATATTTATCTCAGCCGCATTGGAATTATTAGGGACGTGAAGGACCTGGCAGTGCATCTAACAGCCATGTCATAATCGGTTCATTGGAACATTGTTTGGAGTATGATGATTTTTGGCACTAAGCCATGGTTTCCTAGAACGGGACCTTTTTAATTAGTATTAGTTGTAGCTTAGCCTAAGTGGGATGTTAGAAAGGGTGACAGTTAAAGTGATGCATGTTTTTTTGTGGAGGGATTGATTTTGGGCCAGGGAGTGCCCCAATTGTAGATGTTTTGGTCAATTTAGCCAGCAAGTCCTTTTATAAACTTCTCATCATTCGATCTGTATTAGTGTACATAGTACTAAAGGGTGGCTCAAGGTACTCTAAGGGAGTTCTGGTAGTGCTTCTAGTGATATCTCTACCCTATTTTATATTTTCTAGATTAAGCAGTGACGCTTTATACTATATCAGGGGCTCTATTTTGTGTCCTATATTTAGGGTGTTTACCCATTATTGCTCAATACTTATTATCATGTTGTTTATCGATGTGGTATTTCGGCTATATCTCTTATTTATTAGTTAATTCTATTATATCTCTTGTTGTTGTCTAAGATCGGTTATGTCCCACTTGACGAGAGTATGCTGTTAGCCTTATTTTATGCCCTGGCTGTCGATTGTCGTTCCTATGTTCATTGTGGGAGGTTTCTCTTCTAGTGGTGGATACTTTTGATGGTTTGGACTATATGGATGTATTATCCTTTAGGAGGTTCCATTAGTTTATGATTTAACTAGTTGTTTGTGGTGACATGCCGAGCATAGACTGGTTAACCCCCTCTTTATGTGGTTCCAAACTTTTGTGCCATGATTGTTACCTTATCCATTCCCGGTGTACCTCGAATGAGTGACAAGAAGCTTCTATTCATTCATAGATTGGGGCCCTGTCTTGCTTATGGTTTTGAGGTTGGTTCCTTAGAGGTACTTTTTGGCTATTCACTTTTTACGTCTTTTTTTGTTTCTGCATGTTGATGCTATGTCTTTCTTGTTTATTCCATAAAGTTAAGGCATCCAGTTTGCTTTCCATTCCTTGTTTATTATTTCATGGGTACCAGTGTGGGTAGCCCTTATGTGATAGATGACTCATTCCTCTATCGATTATTTTCTTGCCTCTGTTGGTTGGTTGTCGATAAGTTACTTCTTGCATGATCTTATTGTCTTAAACTATTTCCTCACCATTGATTCTCTTATATCCCTTGATCGTACTATTTTGGGATTCCGTGCTTGTTCTCGTGGATATATAGTTATCCCGATAAGTGGTTTCATCTCTTTTAGTGGTGGATTGAGCATGTAGTGCCTTAGTAAGTGATTTCTTTTGAATTATGTAGTGGTGGTGATTTTGAGTGGTTTCGAGACTAAGGGTGCAGGATTTAGTTTTCATTGCGGCTTTGTTGTTGTTGGTTAGGTTTGATTATTGTTGTTGCAGTTCTAGATGGCTTCAATGTGACCTATGCTGGTCTTAGTCCATTTTTGGTGTTTCAGTGGTTGGATTTGCTCTTGCTAGAATGAAGAAGGGCTATTGGACCCTAAATCCTTAGTTGTTGTGTTTGTATATCTTGGAGTTGATCGATAGAGGTGTTGTACAAATGATGGGTTTGTATTGTTTTGTGATCTAGTGGTTGAGCTAATATGGTTAGGAAGAGCTTCTCTACTTCAGCGATTGTCTGGGTACAAATTTATGGTATCATTTTCATAGTGAGTTTTTCTAGTTAAGAGTCGGACCTTCGTTTAGTGTTTGGTGGTTCTTTATGATTTTGTGAAGTGTGTGTTTATGCTCGGTGGAAGCGAAGTTGGAGAGTAGTTCTTCTCTAAGTTAGGAGATAGTTGGCCTGCTCTAGTTGACTTTGAGAGGATGTTGTTAGGGTTAGAGGTTAGGGTCATGTTTCTAGGTTGGTTGGTAATTGAGTGACTGCGATGATAGAGTTCAACAGAGTACTTATTTGTTGTCAACATAGATATTCCAACTTAGATGGGTTCTCGTCTTGATTATTATTCATGGGATGGTTCTGGTGTGTGAGGTGCAGTTTATTATTTATGGGTTTGGTCTTCGGTTCATGGTCACAACATGTTTGGAAGGTGGTTGTAGCTTCCACCAGGTGATGGCCTATTGGACCTCGAGATCCTTGAGGGTTCCCCAGATCACAGTGATATTATCTGGACAGTCGGACTTACCTCCAGAGTTCTAAGCCTTCAGTTGACTTCTCTGGTTGTTGCTCAATGGTTTTGTGTCTCATACTCATCTAGCGTGATCCGGTGAGTTTTGGTTCGGCTAGTTGTAGGATCTGGCAGTGGTGGTTCAGTTGATGGGCTTTGTGGAAAGGTTGCTGTTTAGTTGGGATCTAGAGGGGTTCCGGTGGAAAAAACTCGATGGGTGCGTCGTCTGATTGGTTAGAATACCTAAAAACTAAAGGGGGTATGAAAGGCTGACATACTTTCAATAGGGAAATAAAGTCTCATATCCTAGTATTTTACAAAAGAGTTATAATCTATTAATATTTTACCGGGTATAGCATGTCAAATCATATTGAAAATTTATTATTATAAGAGGTAAGTTTTATTAGAAGTTGATTTTTAGTTTTTATGGTATATCTAAACGTAGTATCTATTCTTTAACGAGTTAATACAATACCCAAATATTTAAATAACGAGGAAGGTATTTGTTTTCCTTAAATGTGGAAAGTGGAAAGAAAGGTGGCACTTTTAAGTATGTCTAGGTGACATTTTAAATTGATGGATGGCAGCCATATTTGCCTATATATAGTAGGAGACTTCTTTCTTTAATTGGAAAAAGTCATATGTATACATAATTATCCCTTAAAAGTTTCCTATTATTATTATTCTTAATTTGGAAACTGGCTTTTTCGGTTATATTTATACCCTTTATCATTAGATTTTCCTCATGATTTGAGAAGTGAGTATTCTATTTTTTAGATAGTAAACTCGTTCTCATCATTTCCAGGTAATTTTTATACTCATTTCCGCATATAATTCTTGAATTATAAAGTTTTACACTCTTAACTTTACGGGCTTATATCTCACTCATTTCTTATCAGATGAAGCATAAATTTGAACTACACGTTCTTTGAGTTAAGCTTTATGTGTTAGTATTTTTATTTTTATTTTTGGGATACAAGGCCTATGGGCTTGTTATTAGCCCAAAATGCGACCAAAACTTTTCTATAGCAATATATGTCTCGCTCTTTATGTTTTTACTCGTACTCTATAAATTTTATAGTTTTAAGATCATTCGATAGATTCTACGAAATTTTGGCTTTGGTTTCTCGTCTGGAAATCTTTGCCATCCTCCAGGTTAGTTACAACTGCTCTCTTTAAGACTATGCATGTGTATGATATTTTGTGACTGGCTATTATATGGGGTTGAGAATTAGGATTGGTAACACTTGCTTGTGGTATTTCACCGTATTTCCTCGTTATGATTCCTTGATTTAGTAATTGTGCGGTTGCTGCACTTTAGGTAGTCATGTGAGCCATATTTGTGATTATCTCTCCGATTCTTTTTTGGGATCCCTTAGTTGTTATATTGTTGTGGGTTATACCTCTTGAGTACTTTGTCGAGCATGTTGTTGGTCCATGAACCCTGGATAGCACTTTTTGGGTAGAATTTCTGTTGTATGTACCTCCCTGAGCATTGTTACTTGCTAGTTGATATATATAACTATTTTGAATTGTCGATGGCTGCGAGTAGTATACCTTAACCTTCTAGGTTGATGTTGATTTATTTACAGATTTTGAGCTATATCAGCACCAGTTACACGCTTGAGTAGAGATTCTGGACCTTAGGGTCATGGTGAGTATTTTTCGGGCATTTAATCTATTGAGATCTTATTTTTTGGTGGCCTCTGACCAATCTAGACCGTATTGAGATGTAGTTTAGTTTTGTGATGCAAAAATACATTGAATACTGAATAAATGTCTTAATAATATATTATTTATACATCAGGATTTTCATTAGACAACACTTGAAAGAGTTTCCTAGTTATACATACACTTTTCATGACCACTTTGTGGTATAGAACTACTTTCTTTTTATATAATTAGAATTAGTTAAAAATAGGAAATGCTTTTTAATACAATTCTTATACTTTCTACGACTAGCCAGCCGTATATAGCCATCTTCTCATATGACTAAACTTTATTTTCTAAACTATCACTGATGATACTGGAGTTGCTTATGCGATAGTAGTATGGATTTTCAACGGAGATATTATATACGAGTTGTGTTTGGGTTTTGGAATCTTTGTTGTGAATATTATTACCATGACGATTGGCATGCAGGAGGTTTTTCCCTAACACACCCTACCATCTTGGATCGCTATGCGAAGCCTGGGGAAGGGGTATATGAAAGAGGAGAGGTATGCAAAGGAGGTCTTTTGTGGGTACTTCCTTGCAAGACTTAGTGAAAAAATAGGAGCATGTGGGTATATTACTATGGCATATTTATTTCTTCTGCACCTTCTCGCATTGCATACTTTTGCATTTGGTTGTATTGTTGCTTGGTTGTACCTACTGGTAGGGTGGGGTACCAATAGGTTTGTTTTCTATTCTCCGTGCTTACCTTATTACCTTGTTTTCATCTTTGATATTAGTAATATTTCCTTATCTCTATTGGTTCATTTAATTGTTGTAGCCTATAGTTTAGTTGGTTAGCGCGCTGGAGCTCCAGGTATGAGTCACTTTGCCTTTGGCTTTACTTTTGTTGGTAGTTTTCTTTAAGTGTCTATGTAGCTATGGTACTCCTTTCATTATCTTAGCCTTAGACGATAGGTCACATATGAGGGCTATTAATTACTACATTATCGGTTAGCTTTTCCTTATTTCTATAGTTATTAGTGATTTATTATTATTATTCTAATGTTTCATTGATGACCCAGGTGCACAATTTCTCTCCTTGATTAGTCTACCTATTAGATTGTGTATGTGCTTAGTCTTTTCACCTATCTCCCTAGTTATTTAGCTATTTTCCTTATTGTATCTTCTCATCGTTAGACCCTTTCTCTACTATGCTTGCCTTCTTATTATCTACCTGTTAGTATAGATATCCTTCTTTCATTATTTGTATCTTATGCGTGCTCGATTGGCCTATAATTCCTAATGGGTACCCATTGTTATTGGTACTCATACTACACTTCTTCATCTTTTTCATGATGTAGGATCTAGTGTGGGTTATCTTTGAAGATGATGCTCATGCCGAGATGTATGTTTTTGAAGTATTCGGAGGATATGGGAAGCTCATGGCATTCGGGAAGCTCTTCTCCATTAGCAACATCTCTATCTTTGCTTGTAGTCAAAGAGAATTTTTATCTTATATTAGTTAGAGTTTGTTCCTTGTCTTGTATATAGATGTTTTCCATACTATTAATACCATGTCTTGGGTATAATTTTCATCTATTTATGTATGATTATATTGTCTTCTACCTTTCTTTAACTTCTTGGTTGAGGTATTTGACGTATAGCTCGTTGCTTGCCCCTTTGGTTTGGGTATAGGCTTGTCTACATATGGGGTTGGTAGACACCATCATTACCTTAGTTTTGGGTCATGACAGTAAGGAATATCTCTAGATATATGTTTCTATTTTCTAGTTCTCCCTATCCTAATGGCATGGACACATTCAAATATACAATTCGGAATACCTGAATGAAATTCATCTTTTGCAACTGTATAAGTAATCTACTCAACAAAGCTTTGATAGTATCAAAACGCATAAAAATGATCTCTTTACTTGGGATGAATGTGACATAGAGCACACTCAAGATCAACTTGCACTCCCCAATGTATTGGTCGGTCATCGGTAATTAGGCTTCCTTAAAGTTGCAACCATGATAGTGAGTTTGGGCTTTGGTCTAGCATCATTTTATACATAACTCCAAATTACTTAAAGATATATAGGCAGAAATCCAAATAAAATCTGTTTGGATGAACTTCTAGATACATTGCCTCGTTGTACTTGTATCAAGATTTGTCTAGCTTCTTAGATTTCGATAATAATTCAACAAGCCCGCTGAGGAATTCTAGTATGTTAACCCTTGAGATAATACTCATGAATCCACAACTAGTCATATTTTCACACAAGATACGAGAAAGTTTTAGCAAAGGAAACCCTATTCCAAAGTAGGATAACAATGAGATTCAGTCCCCTAATTAACCTAGTTAAGCACACCTTCTCCCCAAGAACAAGAACCTTCTTATTAACGATATTGGCTCCAAACTAGACAAAACTTCTATAGTATGCACCAGTCAGTTGTATAACCTTCAATGTATTTGAAATAACTGATATTAGTGGACTTGTACCCAAATAAGATAGATTAGACAAGCTCTATTTTTTCCAACATAGGAAAGTTTTTGGTTGTCCAAGATATGATATTATCCTGTATCTTCTCTATCAAGGTTACCATTGGATAAAGGAGATCTTCTTGGTTGAAAATGTTATTTCGAGATACCTGCAAGGTAATAACTAATAGGTATGCCAAGCATAACACATGAGAAATTATGTGCTTATCTTGTTGAATAATACCACCAAAGTATATAAAGTTTTTCTCCAAATTTGATTGTAAACTTGAAGCTTCTAAATATTGTATGAAAGCCCAATATAAGGTAGTGACCGCATTGAGATTTCCTATGAAAAACAATAGGAGTTAATCTACAAAACTCAACTAGATGATTCCCAACTTGGCACATCTTAACTGAAACTCAAGATCTCTCCTCTAAGTTCATGAAGTTTTCTTCTTAAGTACTCCTTAGCTGTTGCAGAAAGATAAGGTGAGATAGGATCACCCTGTCTTATTATGTTAGCAACATAAAATGTATTTGTACTTTCACCATTAATTATAATAATATAATTCATAGTTTGTACATATTCCATTTTGCGGGAAATAAATCTATCAAAAATTACCCCCTCAACCATAACCTGCTTTAATAAGATCACTCTATAGAGTCATAGGCCTTTTGGAAGTCTACTTTAACCAATACATCAAGGAAAGGTTTGGTTTCTTCCATAGTCTCTCACCAATTCATATTCAAGGATATTGTTATCTGAGATACTTCTCCCTGTTATAAAACCTTCTTGGGAATCACAAATGATTCTGTCTTTAACATTCTAAATTTTGACTGTTATGATCTTTCCAACAATCTTGTACAAGAAACATTGGTTTACATTCTTTCGCTGTCACTAGATTAAAGATGTTTGCAACGAGAGTGATAATAGTGCAGTTAACAACTAAAACCAAGAGTTAAAATACTGCTTAAGTCACTTCCTCCTTCAACACTTCCATTCCGCTAGATCTTTTGAAGAAAAAAAGTTGTAGTAATCGATCCTTGGAGATTTATTCATCAACTATGGACTGTAAGATATCTCAAACTTAGTATGAAAAAGGATTAACTATTTTCAGCATGGAGAATGTTGTACCTTTCTTCATTTAGCCTTGATAACAATATGGAGAGAGCAAGTAGTTAAACTTATAACAGATAGAAAAATACTTGGTATTTGAATCACCAAATTTAATCCACTTAGCTCTAGCTTCTGTCTGATTATGATCACTTCCCCGAAGTACCATTTTTCCAGGTTAAGGAGAACTACTTTAATATTAATCATCTCTTAGGTCAACAAAAGTGGTCAAGGTGATGCATGCATGCTCGGCACATGCTTGCTAAGCCTTCATCAAATCCATACAAATGAAGCCAAATTAAGGAGCGGGTGCACTTTTGGCACCAATCCATGATGTAGAAGGCTTAGTTGGTACTTTGAAGGAAAAAATAAAGCTCGCAACATCCGTAGTTGGATAGATATTTCATTGGACCAAAATTTTGTATAGAAGATAGCTTGGGCGGAAGAAAACATATAAGCACACAAGTGTTGGACTTTCTTTCCATTTTGGCATAATAGGCCCCCTTTTGGCAATCCGCAAGGCATCATGGCAATGGTTTCTATCTTATAGAAAATCCCAGCAAGTTACAAGAACTCTTGGTGAGATAAGGACCATGTGGTGCATCACCAGGCTTATAAAACGTTCTAACAAGTTACTTTGGATCACTATTGAGCCTTCTTTGTAAGAACATAGATTAGGATTAGTTGGTTATTTCATTTCTTAGGTAGAATTTGTTGAATGATAAATATTGTAAATTATCTTGTTAGAGACTTTGAGGGCTTGGTGAATCCATTATTGAACCTTGTCTAGAAATGCAAGGTGCGAGGAGATCTAGTATCACTAAGTGCAACGACCCGGAGTTACCCCTTAGGCGCCACAAGACATTCTTAGACATTGAGTTGCCTCAATAGCCTCAGATAAAACCTTAGCTCATGCATATATCTAAACATTCACTCATCAACGGGATTATAGAACAATGTAAATCTAACCTAGTGAGTCATCTCACATATCAAAGATAATAATGAAAGAATATGAAAACTCCAAATCAAATACCACCACGTTGTGTGTCTGAAAGCTTCTAAGTACTGAAATACTAGGCTGCTAGGACAAGTCCTCATCTATCCTTGGAATGAAATAAATGAATGTATAAAAAAACTAAACTCCTCTTATGGAAATAAAGCAATAATAAAGTGTTCTTAGTGGATGGGAACTCACCAATACTCTAACAACTAAAGATAGTAGATCCGGCCAACCTAAAGCTTAAGGGCGGCTAGACTGACCTATATGTGAAATGAAGTAGCAAAAGAGTATATGGTCAGTACATTAAATATAACGAGTAAGCGGGAGTGGGAAAATAACATGCAATATCAACATGAACAATATAAGTATAAATGAACCATGAGCAGTTATTTAGGAAAAAATTAAGTAATACTGACAGTGTAAGAAACATACTTAACTTCAATTCATAAATAATGATTTCAAATAACTAGCATCAATTCTTCTATGGTAGGTTCTATAACTGACATATAAGACCATGTGAGAAGCCATGGAATTCACCAAACTACCAACTAAAGGGAGAACCTTGCCCTGCCACAGACAACCTAATAAGTAGCCTAGGTATCCCACTAAGACAGGTCTGTCATAATAATTCCTTTTAGGGAACATGTCATCCTCTGGTTGACAACATATTTATGGAACTGGGTCTATCAACCTAATCTACTTGGTGCTAATACTACTCCCAAAAACATATCATTGCTCCTGACTTGACTAGTTTAAAACAATTTAAGTGAAAAATAAATCAAAATATCATGCCTTAGCCTCTTTGGGCAATTTATTGTCAATTCTTCCTTACTTTAATAAAATCATGCCTGAGCCTAAAACTTAGGCAAATATCTAAGAAAGTTCCCAATTTTAATATTTATGACTCAAATTCATCAAATAATCACGTATAAGATTACCCCTCAAGTTTTTGAAAAAGTTAAATCCACAATATACTCCAAGTATTAGCTAAAATAATTAAATCATGAATCATAATACGATGATGCAAGAATTTATGCAATGTTACTCAATAATATCAATAGATCATGACAAGAATGAATTTTACAACTTAAGGATGTAGGGTTAACAATTTCTTTACAAAATATTTCATAAAAGGTTTAGGGTTGGGGCACCAGAGTGATAGAATACCCTTGTTCTTGAACTCACATACCTAAAATCTTGGGAAATTCGTGGTTGAAATTTGGTCAAGAAGCTTGTTCTTGAAACCTTAGTTCTTGGCCTTAAGAAGAAACTGATTGATGAAATTCTTTTAGTATGAGTTTTTTTGTGATGAATTAATCAATTAGAAAGGTTTAGGCTTTTATACCGGTGCTCATTTAAGCCTAAAATGACATAATACAATTCATCAAAGAGTAGGAATGACCAAAACGTTTATGAGAAATGGAGTTAAAAGTGAACTAGTAGGTTTTGAAAGGTTACTTGACGGTCCATCAAGTGACTTGATGAATCATAAAGTGATCTGTGAAACCTTCCCCCATGATGAAATATCGGATAGGTTTGACAAGTCCTTCTACATCCCTTCATCCGGATAGGCAATTCATGGAACAATTTGTAGGGTTGTTCCACACTTAGAAATTTTTTAGAAAATTTGGGCAGTGAAGTCAAGTTTTACTGGTGGGTTCCACGGTTCATGAAACCCTTCCATAGTTTATAGAACTGCTAGTGAAAGCCTGAGAGTCCTAGATTCAGATGAAATTTTACGAGCTTTATTTGATAAACCCATGGAACCTAATAAGGGAGTTTTCCAGGTGTTACACTATCTCCCCCTTGGTTTCATTTGTCCTAAGTTGGAAGGAAGATGAAAAGACTAATAAATAGCCAGAATGACTCAAAAACTGATTTAAAACATCATAATGATCTATCAAACAATGATTCTACTCTTAAATCAGCTGAACCATAAGCATGCCATTCTTATAATCTCCAACTACCATGGATACATCAATGCACAAGTACTTATATAGGGACACATGTAATGATATGAGTTATATAGTATAGGCTATATGTAAAAGACATACATAAGAAAAGATGGAATGAGAGGTTATTACCTCAGACGGAAGTGGCATTGAAAGAGAATAAGTATCGGTAATTCTCCATCATATCTACCTTAGTTCCTAAGTGGTTCCCTCAACCGATTGATTTCACCATAGAACCTTGATTGATGCTACCTCCTAATTCCTAATCTTGACAACCTGCCCATCTAGGATCTGAATGGGATCTTTTTATAAGTCAAACTATCCTTAACACTAATGTTGTCCACATGTACTATCAAGGAAGGATCTTATAGGCACTTCTTAACATAGAGATATGGAAGA
Source organism: Withania somnifera (assembly GCA_039654485.1). NCBI lineage: Eukaryota > Viridiplantae > Streptophyta > Magnoliopsida > Solanales > Solanaceae > Withania > Withania somnifera. The sequence goes on along the minus strand of JBDJHY010143439.1, from coordinate 710 downwards.
CTGGATACAATGCTGCGATCTCTGCCGGAAGATCTAACTTGTAAGCAACATTACCAACCTTGTCCATAAATATGATATAACCTAATAAAATGTAGACTGAGCTTTAACTTCTTTCCAAACCTCATGTCTACTTAAACCCAATCACTAACATTAAGTTGTAACTCCCTCCTCCTCACATCTACATAAGACTTTTGCCTACTCTGGGTAGTCTTTAACCTTTCTCGAATGAGCTAAAGCTTTTCAATAGATTCATTCACCGATTCAGGACCAAGAAAAGCTGTGTCACCAACTTTAAACCAACAAATAGGATATCTACACCTCCTCCCATATAAGTAGTATGATAGATGTTATTGCAAGAGAACTCCATTAATGGCAAGTGGTCATCCCAACTACCCTTGAAGTCAAGCGCACAAGCTCTCAGCATATCCTTTAGAGACTGGATGGTCCATTCAACCTGAACATCTGTCTGTAGGTGAAAGCAGTATTGAGGTGAACCTAAGACCCTAACCCTTTATAGAAAGACTTTCATAAAGGTAAAGTGAACTAAGTACATCTATCTGAAATAATGGACAAAGACACACCATGCAGGTGGACGATCTCCCAAATTAAAACCTACCATAATCCTCTGCTGAGAACCTAGTGTGATATCATGACCCAAACTCTTAGGTCATGATGACGTCTACAACTCTCCTGTATACAAGCCTAACTTT
>JBDJHY010143430.1:0-13114 GCA_039654485.1 Withania somnifera | reverse complement strand
AAATTATGGATCTACCTCATATTACTTAGCTTTAATTTGGTTTTCAGTATTGATTATAAGTTAGCTAGTGGTTTTCGTAGTAACTTTTTTAACGCCATGTTAAAGATAGTTAGATGCAGTATTAGTATTTATTTTTGTTTATATTGGGTTCTTGACATTTGATTTTTATTTATTAATGATATGATATATCTCTTTATGCTTACGCACAACAAATTTAAATCTGTATTTCATGATTTACAGAGCAAGCATAATCCAAGGATTATCTTGGGGTCACATGTGATTCTTGAGCACTAGCTCTTGTTTAGGGGTAGCCTTGGGGCGTGAAAATTTTTGTATCATAGCACTACGTTCAAGATTCCTAGTATGTATGTAAATAGCATCAGTAAAGTATTATTTATGGGTGTAAAGTATGTCATACTTATAACAGAGAGGCTACAAGGAATTTAGGAAAAACTCTCCCTTCTTTCTTATTCAAGTGGTGCGATGGTGTTTAACTCTATAAGTATAATCTAACTCATGCTCTATGCTTTTATTTCATACCTTTCACCAAAAATGACTATTGATCGAAGAACTAATGCTTAAAACGGGACAAACACTAATTTTCTAGTTCCTACTCATGACATACAGACTCATCGTGGGACTCCTATTCATCACCAGGAAGATGCTCCTCAGGATCTAATTTTTCCTCCTCCTTCCCCAGCTACTATACTCAGAGACACTAATGCTCTAATAGTTTAGCCTCTCAGTACAGAGGAAACCAACACTGAGTTCACCAAGGTTATCAGTATACTGACCCAATTGGTTACAACTTAATCTTCTCAATAGAACCAATTAGCTAACCGCCCTAGTTCCTAGAGTTCTTCTGATACTTCTAGGGTTCGTGAGTTTTTGAGAATGACCCCTCCAGTGTTCACCAGGTCCAAGGTTGATAAGGATACTAGGGTTTATAGATAGGTTCTTGAATGTTTTTGGAGTTATGATTTTGGACTCTTTCGAGGGAGTTGAGTTGGCTTTTTACCAGCTCAAGGGTGTTGCTCACTTGTTGTTTCAATAGTAGGAAGAGTGTATGGGTGAAAATGCTCCATCTGCATAATGGGATGATTTTAAGGATGTGTTTCTCTCTCATTTATTTCCCTTAGAGTTGAGGAAGAAAAAGGCAGATGAGTTTAGAAATTTGGAGCAGGGTTCCATGTCATATGCCTTAAGTCACCCAACTTTCCAGGTATGCACCAGAAATTGATTTAGATGCCAGCCTCGGTTGAGAAAGTTTGTGTTTTGGAAAAATAAGTTAGCAAAGAAGGAGTGCAATACTGCCTTGCTAGTTCCAGGTATAGACATTTCCAGACTAGTGGTTTATAAGAAGAGGGCGGAGAATGATAATATCAAGGAGATAAAAGGGTATCAGGTTAAGAAATCTAAGACATGCCCTAATGAGCTCAAAAAGTAGAGGTTAGGAAAGCGATTCTTCCAAAAAAGATCTTCCAAAAAAGTTCATTCATTAGCTGGTGCACCGGCCCCCATGCCTCATATAGATTAAAGTTATAGACCAACTGACTTTCAGTCTAAGGGAAGTGTTACAAGAAACTATTCAAATCCTCTTTCCAACAAGTATGGTAGGGGTCATTAGGAAAATGTATAAGATGCAAAGATGATTGTTTTGGATATGGTCAAGCATGACACATCATGAGGGATTTCCCAAATACAAGACAGGGTAATAGAGGAAGCAAGGAAAGGACTACTTAGTCAACACCATTAGCCACAGCAACACCAAAAGGACCTCTAGCAGATCATAGAGATTATCAAGGAGCTACCTTCAGCACCACCCGCACCCAGTGTCACAACAGAGTCTATCTACTTGGTACCCGACAGCACAAAGTGGTTTCCCCTGATGTTGTGAATGGTATGTTGCAAGTCTATTCCTATGATGTTTATGCTTTACTAGATCCAGGTGCAAACATTTATTTTTTCACCCTATATATTGCAAGAAAATTTGGAGTCAGTCCTGAACAATTTTCAGAACCATTCTCAGTCTCTACTTTAGTTGGTGACTCTATTATAAGTTTTTAGTTTTAGTCCTCCATAAGATCATTCCAGCATACTTAGCAGAGCTTGACATGTTAGACTTTGTTATTATTATTGGCATGGACTAGTTACATATAGCATATTCCATGGTAGATTGTAGGACCATAATGGTCAAATTTCAGTTTCCCATAAACCATCTCTAAAGTGGAAAGGTAGTCAAGCAGTTCCTAAAGGTCGTTTCACTTCATACCTTAAGGCTAGAAAGATGATTCCAATGGTTTCATATATCATCTAGTCAGGGTTAAGGATTCTAAATTTGAAACCCCTAGTTTTTAGTCAGTCCCAGTAGTCTTTCCTGAGGATCTACAAGGAGTCCCTCCTAATAGGGACATTGACTTTAGCATAGACATCTTTCCAGATATTCATACTATATCTATCGCCCCGTATCGAATATCCCTAATAGAGTTAAAAATGTTGAAAGAACAATTGAAGGACCTTCTTGATAAAGGTTTCATCCGACCTAGTGATTCTCCATAGGGTACTCCAGTCCTCTTTGTCAGAAAGAAAGATGGTTTTCTTCATATGTGAATTAAATATAGGCATTTGACTAAGGTAAAAATCAAGAACAATTACCCCATCGGAAGGATTGATGACCTTTTTTCCATATTTAGGGAGATATTCATATCCCCAAGATTGACCTCAGATCCAATTATCATCAGCTCAAAGTTTGAGAGTGTGACATTCTGAAAAGAACCTTCATAACTCAGTTTGGTTACTTTGAATTTATTATTATGTCTTTCGTACTAACCAATTCTCCCACATCCTTTATGGATCTTTCGAGCATGGCATTCAAGCCATATTTGGATTTTTGTGATTGTGTTTATCTATGATATGCCGATTTACTCTAGGGATGAGGAGGAGAATTCATACCATTTTGAAGTTATGTTGCAGACCCTTCAAGATCAACATTTATATGAGAAGTTTTCAAAGTGTGAATTTTGGTTGAATTATGTCGCCTTTCTTGGGAATGTTGTTCCTAGTAAAGGTATTCAAGTGGATTAGTCGAAAATAAAGGTAGTGAAAAATTGGCCTAGACCCACTACTCCTCCTGAGATGTAGAGCTTTCTCGATTTAACCGGTTATTATAGGATTTTGGTGAGGGTTTCTCCTTTATTGCTGCTCTTTTGATCAAGTTGACTCCGAAGAAGGTAAAGTTTTAGTAGTCTGACAGTTGTGAGAGGATCTTCTAAAAATTTGAGGATCATTTTACTTCAACTCTTGTATTTATCTTTCTTAAGGGCACTGATGGATTCGTGGTGTATTGTGATGCTTTGCGAGTTGGAACTGGATGTGTGTTAATGAAAAATAGAAAGCTTATTTATTTTTCCTCCAAACAACTTAAAATCCATGAGAAGAATTATCCAGCTCATGACCTTGATATAGAAACAATGGAAATGCCCTTGAAGATTTTGAAGCACTATTTTTATGGGGTTCATATTGATGCCTTTCCAGATCATCATAGTTTATAGCATGTCTTTAGTAAAAAAAAGTTGAATTTAGGTCAAAGATGGTTTCTCAAGCCTCTTAAGGATTATAATATGACCTTGATTTACCATCTAGATAAGGCTAATATTGTAAGAGATGCTCTCAGAAGAATGTGTTTGGGCAGTGTGGCTTATATTTAGGATAGCGAGAAGGATTTGGTTAGAGATATGCAAAGCCTTGCTTAGTTAGGTGTCAGATTGGTTGAGTCAAATGATAGTGGTTTTATTGTATAGAATGCTTATTCATCGGTAGTTAAGGTGATGGGAGCTCAAGATAGAGACCACTGTGGCAGTAGTTGAAGGGTGTAGTTAACAAGCACAAAGTGCAGTTTTTCTCCCAAGGGGGAGATGATGTACTCAGATATCAGGGAAGGTTGTGAGTTCTGAATGTTGATGGGTTGAAAGAGAAGATATTCACAAAGGACCATGGTACCAGGTACAATGTTCACCGTGGTGCCACCAAGATGTACCAAGACATGAGAGAGATATATTTGTGGAACCTCATGAAGAAAGATATAGCGAAGTATGTTGAAAAGTGTCCAAATTAACAGTACTCAAGGATGAGCACCAGAGCCAGGGAGGATTGACTCAGAACTTCACCATTTCGGCTTAGAAGTTGGAAGTAGTCAACATAGTTTCATTACAGGCTTGCCCCAGACCAAGACTCGTCATGATTCCATTTGGGTAATAGTAGACAGAATGACTAAGTCAACCCATTTTAAGCCAGTCTAGGCTAATTATAAAGCTTAGAATTATGCCACACTCTACATAAGGATATTGGAAGGTATTATGGCTTTCCCTTATCCACCAATTTAAATAGAGGCACATAGTTCACTTCTCATTTCTGGAGGTCTTTCCAAAAAGGAAGGGGCTCCTAGGTGTAGCTCATTATGGCTTTCCATCTGCAAACAGACAGCTAGGCAAAGCGGATGACTCAAACTATAGAGGATCTACTGAGAGAACGTGCCATTGATTTCAAAGGTAATTGGGATGCTCAGTCGCCTTTGATTTAATTTTCCTACAATAACAATTACCATGTTGTCATCTAGATAGCACCATTTGAGGCATTGTATGGGAGTATATGTAGATCTCCCATATACTGGTTTGAGGTAGGTAAAGATTCTGTCTATGATGCCATGCTAAAGGTTCAGATGATTGAAAGCATTTAAAGATAACATAGAGTCACCAAAACTCCTATTTTGATGTTATCATAAGTGACCTTGAATTTAGGGTTGATGATTAGGTGTACTTGAAGATTTCTCCCATTAATAAAGTTAAGAGATTTAGGAAAAGGGAGAAGCTTGATCCTATATGTAGGCCCTTATTAGATTTTGGAGAGAATACACAAGGTAAATTATAAGCTTGATCTTCCAGTAGCATTAGCATCGGTTCATCCAGTATTTTATGTTTTATTATTAAATAAATATATAGGAGAACCTTCAGCCATAGTTCCAATTAAGGAAAGTAGAATCAAGGATAGTCTGTCATATAAAGAGTTTCAAGTTGAAATTTTTGATAAACAAGTTAGCAAGATAAGGAATAAGGAGATTACTTCAGTCAAAGTCTTGTGGAGGAATAATTTTTCAAAGGGTGCTACATGTGAAACAGAAGCTTATACCTCAAGTACCCTCCTATATTTCGTTCTAGCTCAGAATCAACCCATGCTAACCAAGTTCTTTCATTTTAGTTATTCATTTCAGTCTTATGCTCTCCTTTCAACCTTATAATGTTACTTTTGGAGTATCCGTTCCATATCAGTCATATTCATCCATGTTTATCTTCAGTTTAGTCAAGTAACCCAAGCTTGCTCATTCTAGACTCAGAATTCAGTTGTTATGTAAAATCTTTTATTCCTTCTTAAGAATTCATTTGAGGACAAATGACCCTAAGGTGGAGATAATGTTAGACCCTAAGCTTTTTATGGCCTAGAAAGTTCATATTCCAACCTAGATTTCAGAGCCAAACTAGAAACTTGTTTCCAGGAAGTAAAGAGTTAAGTCACAACTCATGACTAGCTCTGAAGATTTATAACCCCTATAGTCTAAGAGATTTTGGGATTTTACCATAATCTTGTCATTTTGAAATCCTTAAAAAATATTCTAAGTCTAGGAGAATAAGTTGAGGTACGACCCATGGCTCATTGGTACAATTCATACTATCAAGTCATAATCCCAAAGTCTAAAAATTAAAACTTTAAGCCCTTTGATGTCAAGAGTCATCCCACGACTCGTGACGATGTGTCACGACTCAAAATTGGTTATGATGGCACCTATATTTCCACTGTAATAGGTTAACAAAACTGACAATAAATCAGAATAAAAACTAAAGTAAATGTAGAAGTAAGTACAAATATGGATTTATAAGTGGAAGTCTTGATGAAATACCCAAGACAAGGTTGCCACTATTGGAGTTTATACAACAAATACAAAGTCTCGATACAGGCTTTACTAAGTAAAGACATAAGAAAAATAGTAAAAACTAAAAGAGCTCTCCAGTAACTAAGGATGAATAAGCCAACTACCTCAAAATGCTCTAAGAATGTCCTAGAACTAAAGCGAGGAACCAGTCACAAAGTCCAGGGCTCTAAACCTGAACAAGAGTGTAGAAAATCAAAGACTGAGTACAAAATCATAGTACTTAGTAGCATCCTCGACTAGTGTAACTATAAAATGGAAGTGAAAACCCTGATATCCAACCGAACCTCTAAATACTACTATCTGCAGACAATTTATATACAACATACCAGCCAAAAATAAAATATACAGAGGATCTGGACAAATATTCAATCCACAATGTTTCTAAACATACAAGTATGAGTCTCAAATCAGGACAACGAGTACCTTCCTACACTCTCAGATCCTTTATAGAAACTGGGTAATCATAAGTTATCATCGAATATCAAGAAATCTCAAGTAATCAGGTAAATCTGAAGTCATCACCGAATGTCAAGTAATCTCAACTGATCATATAATCTCAAGTTATCACTGAATATCAAGTAATCTCACGTAACTAGAAAATAATAAGATAATACTAACAAATTAGTCAATGGACAGATAATCAATGCCACAAGTCAATTGAATGCAATGCAATGTAATATGTAAATGAGCTAATGTATGTCTGTCCTATGTACACTCACACTAGCATATATATACACGTCACAGACTAGGACCCATGGGGGATCGCTAATCCATGTATTCCCTTAGTACACATATATTGGCAAATCTATATACGTCATAGTCCAGGACCTATGGGGGCTAGCTAAGTCGTGCACCCTTACCAGTGAGGTACCTGCTCTAGAACCATATTATTATGAATAAGCTACCACAACTCCAATAACCGAATGGTAAAATTATTAAAATATTAGCCAAATTCTGAACATGTTACCACAACAATAGTATCAATATAGTCAAGTCATTAAAAATAAATATTTTCTTCAAGTTATTCATACGAGGTGACCTAAGTATCTCTTTTATTTCAAATTAGCCATTTTGATCATCATAATCTTTCTTTTCTTATCAAGATATAAATAATTCATCAAAGCTATAGTTAAAAAATGAGTAGGTAATTAGGCCCAAACTTTTTTGCAATAACATTATTTCTAATTATATTAGCCACGTCAAGGAAACTTGAAATCCGAACCAAGTATATGGTTTAACTATTTATTTGTATCATTTTAGACTCTAAATGACATCATGTTTCTATTTTTAGAACTCTTTATCAAGACATTACGGGAAATGTCTATACAGTCCATCCCAAAACAATCAAACCATCTCAGGCCATCAAAATAAGGAAATCAATTTATGAATCAAACCTGGAATGTATCCCAATTAAAGAGCTATCATCATCTCTCAAGAGCATGTACAAGTTCAAGTACTACCACAGATAATCAAATCGTTCATGCAATTCAAATCAAGTATTTCAATTAGCAAGTTCAAGTATACAAGTCAACAAAGTCCATGAAATCACATCAACACAAAATCCTCAAGTTAAGTCTGCATGCTTGATACTAGTGACCAACTTATTCCTTATCATTCCACATTCAAATGACTACCCCAATGTCTCCATTTCTCCTCATTACAATCTGCTAATTAAGAATTCCCACCAACACTATATAAAAACCATAAAACCACAACTTGAGTTAAAGTCGGAAAAAATCTACCAATTGTGAGTCGTGCCTTTCTGTGGAGCCTTCCAACAAGAAAAATCCATTTTCCAATGCATTACATAAAATAAATAACAACAAATCAATATCCATATATTGATTCTTACCACTTTATCCAAAAATCTGCCTGAGCCCACAAGGGTAAAACCATAATTTTATTGCAAAATCTCGTTACCCATCCTTTGGTATCCTAGATCTGAAGTTTTGTAAAAAAAAGCCATAAGTTTTGGGGGTTCAAACCATCAATTAGGGAGCTTTCAAATTTGTACAAAATTCCATAGTTTGGGTATGAAAATTCAAGGATTTCAAAGGAAAAACATGATATAATCGATGAAATATAGTTAGAAATTGTTACCCATTAGTTATACATGAAATCCACGCTTTTATTCTTGCCAAATTAGAGAGAAATCGCCCAAAAATTGAGAAAAATCTAAGCGGATTCGGGAAAAAAAATCCCGTATTGATACCCCCTGGTGCAAAAAATTTTACTACAATGCAGACCTCAGTAAAATTCCCATAAATTAATATTACGAACTCAAAAAGACACACGGTTTATTGAGTTGGAAAGTAGACTCAAATAGCTTTTTTTGGATAGGTTATGCGTCACATAATTCCTCATATATTAGGAGATACTATGGTTTGAAGTTAACACATGCATGCAACGATATGAAAACTACATAGGTAGAAAAGCTTTGAACTTACCCTTGCGCTAGGAGTTCTTTATGAACTTGAATCATGTCTAACCTAAAATTAAGTGGAAATTCAAATGACACGAACTTAAGCATGAATAAATTTTTTTTTTCAAATTCTAGCTCAAATTTTTGGGTGTTTCATTAGGTCCTCCTTGTGATTATTCGTTCTCAAACAACCCATGGAATCACCCTTAGTTTTGAATAATGCTACTCTAGGAAGGGAAATGGTCAAAATATGTCAAAACATAAAAATGACCTTGAGATTCATTGAAACACCCTCCATGAACACCACATTTGTCCTCAAACATAAGAGAAGGATAATACACTAGCTTAATTTGAAGTTTGAAGTAGAATTTATAAAGTCGGATTTTTTTCAAGTGAACTTATCAAACTGAATCTGCCACTATATACCACTAGGCATGTATTTCCATATCAAAACTACAAACCTGTATATTAATGATAGTTAATGGCAATAAAATCAACAATAGAGTCGATGTATCCCCACACCTATAAAAAGACTAAGATAACCAGGTTACTCCACAGACTCGACCCAAGATACAAATCTCTAAGCTACTATAGAATATTATCAGATGGATTCATTTCCTCACCTCAACCTGAATTTCTTGGTGAATATCACCTAACACCAAATATAAAGCTAAACTTCAACTAACACTTACCTACAAGGTGTGCAAACATCATGACTAACACACTCATAATAGTGCCATCCTTTATCATAGTCATTACATGGAACTTAAATTGTGCAATTCGATCTTAAAGCACCTATACTTATTGAAAAGAAAACTAAACTAACTTAGTGGTTGATCGGTAATGACATGAGTCCATGATGCACCGATGCAATATAAAACACTAGGAAGAACAACCAATACCACTTGTGTTCAACTAATACCACAAAGACGCTGGACCTATCAAGGACAAACCTGGTGATGCTCGAAGCTAATAACAACCGTGATTATACTTTACCACAAATAGAATATTTCATACATCATGCCTTGCCAAGGAAATCCAAAGGATTGATGTAACCGATCCACTAATATGAGTCAATGATGAGTACTGAGAACAGATCTAACCATTAGGAAAAGCCCATAGATAATAGTAATCTCAAGGGATACCATATATACAACTCAACAAGTAAAATTCCCCACAACCTAACAATGTCACCATGGACCGAAGTCATGCATATAATATCTAAAAAAATACCTCTATCAATGACGGTGAAAATAAAATATCTAACATTGCCTCAACACTTATCAAGAAGGTAACTAGTAGATGGTATAGTTTTACACATACAACAAGATTGACAAATCAAAACCCATAGAGATGAACTCAACCAACAAGGCGACCCTTAAGGTTTGAGCGACCCAAGTTGATGTCTCCAAACATATCGGATATATCAAACCTATATTTTTACCATAACCTATTAATGAGAGCCTTAATACAAGACTTATAAAATATCCCCACACCACTATCCCCTCACTCATCAACACCCTTATAAAATTCAAGTATACCCATGCACCACAACCCAATAGAGCATTTATGTACAATCAAGTACATTTGACCTACTGCTCAGAAAATGACTCGTAGGGTAGGGACATAGATAGATATAAGAAGAATTGAAAAATATAACAAGGCAAAATATATGGTATGGAAATATATAAAATATAATAGGTTTTGATTCAAATACACAAAGCAAGTAAAGAGCAGCGTGGAACAATACCTGTAATAACTGTATCAAAATCTCTAACTTGCCCTACCCAAAAATGCATAACACGACATATAATCACCACTGGACTGGACCGTAGTAGGGTTCAAACCTCTGAAATCATGATGTACAACTCTACCTACCTATATATTCCCTCTATTTCTAACTGGGTGTCCATGTGCTATAGTTGGAGCATGAAAATTCTAAGAAGCCAGTAGAGTCACCCTTAATACTCATAGGGGGAAATGTCCTATGATATGTCTGGGATCACCATATCTGTAACAAAAATTAGGAACCTATTGCTGATGAGAAAAACTCTGAAGACTCTATTGGCCACCTCAACCTGAACCCCTCTGATAAGACTCATAACGAATAGATGTTGAGCTAGATGCAGTCTAAATCGTATGACTAGAGCTGAAACCTATAAACCTTCCAGACATGGGACACGATGGTGGGAATGTGTACAATGCTGAGATATAACTCCTCCTCCAGATGAGTCACCTAAGAACTATCCAAGGTAACGGGTGCTCTTGCCTCTACTATCACTGCTCTGATCCTTATGAAACTACCCAAAACCTCTAGAAGCCTTGACCACACTATGAAAGGTATCTCCCTCGGACTGGGAGGCTAAAAGGTACTGATACCATAGGTGGATGAATCAACCCCTTCATAAATATGGCTATGTTCACTCTCTTATCAGGAAAGATGTGTAAAACATATCTAGATACCTCATAGAAATGGGTCACATACTCATCCACTCTCATACTCCCCTACTCTAACTAATCAATCTAGCAGCAGGGGAAACCCCTTACTCTATGAGACATATATCTACCAACAAAGGGTAAGAAAATATCTCCTAAGTTAGGAGAGGAGACCCAACTGGTCTAGAATCAACATAAGAAGGCCACCACTATCTGGATAGACTCGAAGCTGCAAAAATGCACAATCTACCCCATGAATTTGTACCAATCTTCCACTCTGGATTAGCTCATAAAAAGTGGTAAGAAACTCATATGGATCTTCAGTCAGCCCACACTGAAACTACGGTGGGTCTATCTTGTGAAACCTCTTGTACCTCCTCTGCTAATCATCAGACATCTCTGTTATGATTGCACCTACAGTCACAATATCCAGAATCTATATCTCATGAACTCTTTGAGCTATCGGTGGTTGTCCTACCTAAAATAGAAGCACTGGTGGCTAGCCCACCAGATCATGTACCTTTGGAACAATCTATTGATCTGGGGTCTCTGTGCTGACTCTAGTCTGTGGGCCCTAAGGTATACCACCCTATGTCATACCCTTTAATGCCACAAGAACTCTCACCAACGTGGTCCATATAACGGGGCTTCTACATACTCAATAGGGGCATGTCCCTCCTCTCTCTTAACCTTTGGATAAGGGGAATAAGCTCTAAAATGACCTCTCACTAGGGCTTCTCCCCAAGCTCTAGCTCTGTTCCTCACCATCTTACAAACAAAGCACACAAGGACTCAACATACATGAATCAACTATGCTAGATAGAAGATAAAAATTAAAAGATGCTCTTTTTTTTTCCTAGAGTTTCATAGACTCTCAAGGATAAGTGATGGAAGCCTCTGCACTAATCTTTGAGACTGCTAAAATTTGCTTTTACATAAGGACAACATGGGTTTGGTTTGAGACTTCTGCTTATAAACCCATATTTGCACTTGCTTCCATATTTAATTTTTGGTTTTATTTTATTTTAGTGTTAGTTTGGTTGACCTATAAGGTAAGAAGATAGGTGTCATTATGATCAAATTTTGGGTCATGACATGAGAATTTGTGAATCATGCACTAAACTCCTAGTGTCCTGGGTCCTCTATCCAACGAACTAAGATTCTAGACCATGAGTAAACCCATAACTCGTGGTGATACTTGTTACTCATCACCATGAGTCATATGTTAACTTGTGGTGTACTATAACAGTAGAATTCCCACAATTTCATTAAATCACTTAGGGGTACTTAAGACATTTCCTTTGATCCCATTAACCATTTATTAGTTGTTTTAGACCCTTATTGCACTAAATATAAATACATCTATAATTATTTTCCTTATTTTCAAAACTTATGAAAAGTACATTCATCCTAAGTACGTACGCCATTCAATAGTGGATTCCTTTTATAGCTACATCTAACACTAGTTTTACGCTAGATAATGAAACTATTCAAATTTAGGGTTATTTACCCAATTTTCATGAATTTGTATAATATTATTATTTCAATATTTCTATCATGATTTCCATGACAAGCATGATGTTTCCATGTATTATTGCATGTTTCCTTAAACTAGATTAAGTTTTCCATGAAATTCATGATTGATGTTCAAAATTTTCATACTTTACATCATAATTCAAGTAGTGGATACAAATCCTATGAAAAAAAAATTACCTTGAATATCATAAATTTACATGATTATTACAAGAAACCATGAACAAGCACATTACAAGCTATAGTTTATTCATTATATTTTAGAAGTTACAATTACATCAAAATACAAGTTTACAAGTTAATATGAGACTAAGTTTGCATACATGTATTTTTGGAGGATTATTAAGCATCGAAAGGATTGTTTCTTAACTATGTAGCCCGTATATATTTTACAAGACACCCAACTAGCCTAGACCAAGTGGTTTTCCTAAGTGGAATCTATGATCGATTCTCCTATTATTATGTTACTTCTATACCTTGAAAAAATATAGAGGGACTCTTCCAGTGTGGGTCTAAGACACTAGGTCTCATGTGCTCACATTGCACATGTTGGTTAATAGAAACTCTTACCTTTCTTAAATTAAGATATTTTTATTTAATTTGAGAAAACCATGATCTTTACAGTTTCAACATAATTTCTCAGCATAAAACAAACTTGACCAGTGTACATAATTTACTTACTCTAGCATAATGATTCATCATTTACAACTCCATCTATATATGTAAATATACATATATAC
>JBDJHY010143403.1:284-13116 GCA_039654485.1 Withania somnifera | reverse complement strand
CAATTAATTACAAGTCCCTGTGGGTACGATATCCGGCTCGAAAGAGCCACTATATTACTTGTATGATCGCGTACACTTGCGTGTGCGTTTGGACGCAACAACTACATAGTTTTCCTTATTGGTTACTTGTTGTTTCATGTTATGTGGGATTAGTTCTTTACACTCTTGTTCGGTTATTTATCCTTTCGCTTGAGGTTACCGGTATACTGATCATGTTCTACTCCTATCTTCTTGATTCCCATTTATTGCATTATATTTCACATATGTTTTTGTAAGGATGTCGGGTACATTCTTATTCATTGCTTGTGATCCTGTTATGTGATTATCTAGTGATATCCGTCTATGTTACACTTGTTTTATACTTGAGTTGCTAGTTTTCCCGTATTTGAACCATTTGCTTCTGTGACCCTTTTTCTTGTACTCTGTTATTTACTGCTTTTATTATTGTTATGTGCTCAATGGTCCCTCGAAGACTACTAGGTACAGGTTGCTTCGGTGACTTGTACTCATACTACAGTTGCACATGTGCAGATCCAAATACAGGTTCAAATTCGTGATAAACTGGCAGTTATTAGTTCGAATCTTATTCACATTGAAGATTTAGGGTTAGCTTGGCGTCCAGGTTATTCCTGTTTCTTTTTAGACTTATGTTTCCTTGTCGATCTCCATTGAATTTTGGAGATATCTTTATACTACACTTACTTCATTTTTATCATTTCTGTACTTAGTGGATCGTTTGATACTTATATAGGATTTTGGGTAGATTATGTTATTCTTTATAACTTCTGTATTTAATTATCTGTTCACTTTTGATATACTTCCGCAATTGATTTAGTAGTCCCCCGCTTCAACTTCAAACTATGAGGTTTAGTTCTCCTACTGGTGGTATAGTTGGTGCCATCATGATCCACGAAACAGGGTCGTGACTATATTAGACTAGCAAAATGAGAGCCAAAGAAATCAATGTTGGCTCAAAGAGTCAGAATAATCCTCCTCCTCATCATCATCATCATCGTCTCTCTAATCATCAGATAAAAATAAATACTCCTCGATATCATCTGCATGTTTCACCGACATTTGCTTGCTCGGTTGGCCCCACTTGAAGATTGGTTTTATTCCTTGCCGTATTTTCACAAAAAACTTATGAGTTTTCTTATTTTTTGACTGTTCTTCTTGGAATTCTGACTGAAGCGAGGCATGGGCTTTGTCAATCAGCTCATGAGGATGGTCCAGAAGCCCATAGAATTCATTTATGTCTTGCTGCCTGAAAGGAACAACCTTTACCCTAATAAGTATCATGGGATTCGAGAAGTCCACAGACTTGAGGTTTGCATAGAACTCTCTTACCCATTTCTTATTTGCTTCACAAGAGGTAGGAAAAGAGCAAAACCAGCCCACTACCTACAATCGAGTACGAAAATTTGGAACACTTTCTACCACATTTATCATCTCTATGAAAAACTTCGGTTTTATCTTCTATTCCAACAAATCAGTGTAGTACCAGCAATGACAATAAAGAAATATAAACCTAGTAATGTCGAACTGATCAATGTCCTACTCTTCCTCAATTTCGTCGACTAAGATTACTTCATCAATTAATTCTTATGCCATTTCAAAGCTTTAAAGTACCTAAATATAGGTCAGATATGTTAAACACTCATTTGTACATTAAAAGCAATGTATTAGGACACACTTAGGCCAAACAAATGAAATAAAAAGGCATTGTACAGAGCTCAAGAGAGCTACTATTTTAGGTTCTAAATCTGGAGGGGTTGCACCTGTGATAGTTCAAGCATAGGATAAGCATGAGTGAAGCCTCCCTAGCGATAAGAACATCGCCCCTACGGATATGCCTGAAAAGGCCAATACGCACCTGTGAAGGTAGAGCCGCAGGTGCAACACCTCAGGTGCGAAAGTGAAGCCTGCCCCTGCATCCCTTCGCCTCCAACACTACTTTATTTGAAAACAGATTCAAAATATGTGTATTTTCTTTGGGATTTAGCATAAGAATCTCATACATATACTTCTTCTAGTAAATGGTAAATCCATCTTCCTAAACTAGTGAAGAAATTTGAATCTCACAACCCTATAAGATCTATGCCTAACAAGTCTACCACCCACTTTCAACACACAGCACAAGAACTCACCATGCACATCCATATTTAATATCAAAAATAAATCCAAATTCTTACCTTGTTGAAATTTGCTTTACCCTGTGACACCTCTCACGCCATTGCGTCCTCGTACTGGTGTGACGTTTTTTTACTCCTGTGACACCTGTACCTATTGTAGAACCTTTCAGCATGCCCTGTCAATTTTTGTCCAACTACAAATTTTATTTTCTGGTCACTGATTCAACTCCTTGGGTGCCAAACTCACTCAGAGTTTCATATACAAACTCAACTTCACTTTCAAATATTTATGTCTTTGTGGGTTAGTCATACATAAAACATTATACTACTCTACTCAAAATTTCAAATAAAAAATCAAAAACCATGAAAAACAAGAATAAACATTTACCATCCACCCTTTTACCGTTTATCTCACCACTTTGAAGACTTGAATTTCCATTCCAACATGAGATCAAGCTTTCTTTGGATTTCATGAGATGGTGGTGCATGGCTGCAAAGGCCAAGACTTGAATTTCTCGTCTTGAACTTTTTGTCCTTTAAATGAGGAACATCATTTTATCGCCTTGGCATTTCAAATATCAATATGAACACATCTTTTTCCTTACCACCCACATTCCCCAAAGGCTTGCGTAGTTCATCTTTTTCAACCTCCGCCAAGAACAATATTGAAAATGGTTTGAATGTTGTCTAAGATGCAACAATGTCAAAGTTGCTTCATTCTGGGAAACTTTGTCCCTATTTTTACTAGAGGCGTCAACCATGAATTGTCAAACTTTAGTGTGGAACTCTAGTATCATCTCCTCGATTTCGAAACCTTGAATAATCTTTGCATTGTATGGCTTGTAAATACTCATCAAATCCCAAAGATGAACCTTGTTGTTGAACACAAAAATCATCATTTTTGAATTTTTATTTTTCTTCCAAATTGAAAAGGCCAATTTCAAATTGTACCACCCTTTGGCATTATTCCACATGCCTTTCAAGGAAATTACCCCATAATTGTGCAAGCACTTGACGAAAGTCCAAATACAACAGTAGCCAGTCTAGGCTCACATCATCTATTTTGCCAAGTTCTTCTTAATGGAGGGAAGACAACCTCGTTGTGCTTGCATGTTACTCACGGGAACTAGAAGGTGCACACATCTCGCTCCAGGTGGAATTTTCTTTGTTTTGGTCAAAGTAAGGGAATGGGTTTTGAAACCATGGACTACAACCATTGACATTATTTTCAACCCAAGATGTCATTTAATACATAATCAAGAAAAATAAAAACATACTCTAACCTAAACTAGAAAGCTAACAAAAATATAAACGCATATTCATAGATCCAAGTCGAAGTAATTGACTTTAATTTCCGAACTGATTCAATATGTCAAATTGTTCCTCGATAACGGCGCCATTTTTTGATAATACTCAATCACACTCTAAAACTAATCTAAGAGTGTACACTGTTGTTTTCAAAATATATTTACCCAACATGTGATTCGGGGTCGAATCCACAGGAAACAATGTGAAGGCAATCGTGTATGAACGAAAAACTAAAGCACAACTACTAAGACTCGAATGGTCTAGCACGGAATGTGGAGGGTTAAAAGTTTGAAAAGGTGTCACGGAACTAAAAGTATAATAAAAAGAAAGGGTTGATCAATGGCTTCACAAACAAATCAAAAGAAAATAACAACTAAGGTAATTATACTACCAATGATCCATTATATTAAAATAAACACTAAATTGATTACATCTGGGTTTAAAGATTAGACTTTGAGTTCCAATTAGTTTCTCCCGAACACTAAAAAAACCTTCCTTCTCTTACTCTCTCGAACCAAGCTAAATAGAAATCAAAAGAACTCAATTCGGCTACACAAAGATTTGACTATCTCTAGCTTAAATCCATTAATGAGGAAAACACTCACTTTATGCTAAATCAAAATTTTCAATCCTAACTTACTGTCCAAGCTAAGCAAGGATAAATGGAAAATCCCTAGGGTTAGCTACTTCCTTTGGCATATAATAGGCTCACCATCATTTATATCTATCAAACAAAATACTAATCAAGAACTAGAAAATTAATATAAAAGCAAGAGATAGAACTAAAACCAACAATCTTGAATAAATCTTGAAATATCTCCATCTTCAATATTCAAATAAGAAAGAAATACTACACACTAAAAATATTCAATACAAATTAAGGGAAGAAGAAATGGGAAAAAATACATCAACGGTTTCATGCAAATCTTCACCCAAAGTGTAGTGGTCGTGTTTTGCCCTCTCTTGAGACACAAAAAAACCAAAAAATTTCTCTTGGCTGCAAAATATTGTTGAAACGAAGGTTGTTGGAGTATATTATGATTTTTGGAATGTAGATTTGCGAATGTACTAAATAGTCCTAGATGGAGCCCGTATGTCGCACCTGCGGAGAAGAGGTCGCAGGTATGACGTCGTAGGGGTAACAAGAGAAGTGTTGGGGTGATGTCTTCTTCAGCGAGACTAAGACCGTAGGATTGGCAGAATTTTAGGGAAGTGTCATCATGGAGAGGCATCTCTCGTAGAGGAAAGATTGTAGTAGCACACCAACCATCGCAGATGCAAGACCTCTGGAAGTGTACTCCCAACTTAGTCTCTTTTGCTTTTTTTTTGTTCCAATTATTGGTCGTTTACTTCCGTAGCACCTCTTTATCACACCACAGCTGAAAATCAGTAATTCTCAACATTAAATGAGGTCATGTGGTGATAAGACACTGCAAATTAGATCAAACAAGATCTTGAAAATTGGTATTTCACCACTTATTAATATTAAGATAGTAAAAATTAAAGAGAAATATGACAAAACAAGTCTAAATAAAACAACAAGCCTTCACATGGACAACCAATAAATCATAATAACGAAATATGGGATTAAATCCCATGCATGGTCATGATCATCAATTACTTCCAAACAATACCTAAAATCCCATCTAGGTATCACACTAATCATACATTAACCCAACTCAATAGGGGACAGGTAAAAAAAATAATTAGCATTGTTTTTGTATCTTTATTTTAGCCCCACATGCTTGACTCTGTTGTTCGATGAAAATTCACCACTTTAATCACATAGACACCCCCAAAATAATACCTATTACTCCAATATACAATTGAATAATACATAATAAGGATTCAACGACTTTTTGTTATAGTGTCAATCCTCCACTTGCCTTTAACGGAGAAAATTCAATCATACAGGTGTCTTCCCCTTGCTTTAGGTCTCCGATTCAACAATATCTAATAAAATATGAGTTAATAATAAGAAGATACAAATTTTGATATCCATATTTTTATTTTTAAAACTGAGTGCAAAATCAGCACCAAAAAGAGAAAACCGAAAATGGATTTTCTAATATATTTGTAAAACATCAAGTCTCCCATATTTCTAGTATCAAAAAAAATGAAGTAGAAACTTACTCTCAAAATTAAACAATACAATATCAAGGTTTTTAAAAAATAACCAAATTTGATATTAAAATCGAGGAACGTCGAAAACTATCCTTGCCCAATTGAGCTCTCTAAGTAAGAAATGGTGAAATAGGAAATATAAATCATGAGTAGTGATTTTCTTTCAAGCTCATTATTTCAACATACTCTATTCGATTGTGATGAATAAATTTTTGGGGTCCCCAGACTACTCTACGCAATCGTGTCACCTAGATTTGTGGCTATATTGAACAAATACACTGACTCATCCAATCGCGGTGCTCATCCACGTGATCGTGGTATGTATTGATACTTGCACCAAAAGTTGTGTATTTACATCAATATATATAAATTTCTAATCTCTGATTGAACCCTCAGGATTTGATTAAAACTTCCTGCATACAAACCATATATTTTAACCTACTAATTTTGATGTTTCAGACTCAATGAAACCATAAAAAATTGAATCTACGATCTCTTTTGATACGATATGAGACCGGGAGGACTTGATTCATATTTCTAAATGAAATACAAAAATGACAACACACAAAATTAATAAAAATAAAGGATAGACTGAAATATAGGAAAGGAGAAGTGAATAATTAGAATAGTTAAATTTGAATCCTCGAATTAACTAAAGGGAGAGTTGAATGAAATTCACCAAACAGGAAACCCGATTAAATTCACCAATCAGTATCTCGGTACGAAGTTCATAGTAAGAAGATAAATCAACAAAAAATGAACACCATTGCTAATATCCTATTCTATACCTAGATGAACACTACTACAAAGCTTAATAAGCTTTAACTCAACTCATGAAAATGATAATAAGTCCCTCTAAATTTGAAAGACCGAGTATTTATATTAGTCTTACTTTTATTATTTATGCTTGACTCTAAAAGTGAGTCTAAATTACAAGTTTAACCCTAAAGTTGGGTCTCATCAACTTAGGCCCTTGATGTCTTCAATTATTGCCCAAGCTATCCTCCATACACGGAATTGCTCTTTTTGATCCTTGGATTCATACATTTGAGCTTCTTTTGGAGCTTCTATATTGCCCATACATTGGTTCATCTTAGCTAGACCTTGAAATTAGGTCTAGCATGATTGGTGCTTCCCAATTTCATATCAATGTATGATGTTTACTCTAAATTCATGAATATCTCCTTCATTTTCTCAAATTCTCCCCAAATTTCTTCTTCTTTTAAAGCTTTTTTAGGCACGATTTGAGCTCCATTTGAGATTAAATTTTGGATATGTATTTCTCGTACTTAAAATAACTAGATGGTATCTTTTATTTGAGATTTTTGGGTTATGGGGTTCACAAGCCTATTTTTAACCCGAATTTTGACCCAACTAGAATTCCTGTGGGTATCATTTTATTGTTTTACTATATAGATTATTATTTTGATAATTTCGTGTTATTTGGAGTTGTTTGTAGTAGTTTGAGATGATATCCAATTATTGGTGGATCTTTTCATCGAATGATAGGTAGGCTATGGCTTACCTCCCTAAGACTAGTCATATATTAGATATAATTATATTATTTAGCACATCATTGAATTGGATTATATAGGTTGGTACGTTTGATCCTTGTTCACTTTTTTTAGTCCAATTCTTTTACTTTATGCTTTGACAATTATGGGAGTATTATATATTACCCACTTTTGCACCTGAGCTGACCTTTTATTGACTCTAGGAGTTAGTATAGTGGGTTAGAAAATATGTATGTGAGTCTCGGGCACTGATATATAGTTATTAGTTGTTGTAGATCTTGTATGCACCTGAGAAGGGCATATTGGATGATTATAGATGTGCTAACTTTGTTATGCATGACATTATCGTGACAAACTGAATTTTTTGTATTAGTTTCTACTATGTCATCATCGAGAGCTTAATATTACTGATTTTGAAATATTTCATGGCCTTCAAGGCCTATATTCAGTATTATTTGACTAAATGGACTTAACTGGTGTTTTGATTGAATTTTGGAAATAAAAGGTTAAAGGAAAAACTTCTTACTAATTTCAAATTGATACTAGACTCATCTTGGCCAGAGCTCTACATATTGATTTTTTTCACTGATTTTAGATTCACATGAGGCATCACACTGATATTAAGACTTGATATCATTGAGATGGATTCAATAAGATGTTGAGCACAGTTGTGCGATTTATGAGTTGTATGTGGATAGAGAACCTCTATGGACCTTGCTTTTCTGGGTTGTAGGTGCCAAATGGGGGATATGTAAGAGAGTAAAGATATATGGGGAAAGAACTTTCATGAGTCCTACCTATTGGGACTTTGGGTACTGGAAGAGGAGTATATAGGTCTTACTAGTATCACTTCATATCTTTTTGCATGGTTCTACCTTTTTGTTGTTTGTTGTCTGTACTCTCAAGTTGTACGACAGGCTGGATAGATTTATTTTAACTTATTTTCATTTCTCGGGTGTATGGAAGCTCGTAGGAATTGTATTTTCATAACTTATTATTGATTCTCCTCTAGGTATGTGATACTCTTATCCAATTCCTCTTTTTCGTGTTTCGGTTTCATGCGACTTAGTTGTAGAGATTTCCCTCCCTATTCATTTTTTTTTTTGAGTTTACGAGTTTATCTTTCTATCTCAACTTGTTTTTATCTTTTTATTAGCATGGACTCGGGTACATATCTACTATATTTTTTGAGTCCTTCGATCATTATTAGTTAGCTTATGTACCTCCTTATTTTTTCATGACCCTTTTAGCAAGCTTTGCTTGTTGTTTTTCTTTGCTTGTTGTTTTGCTTCTATTTTTTGTTTTCTGAAACCTATTTTTACTTCCTATATGTTCCTATTCAGCCTGTTATGCCTACTAGGTATTGATCTCCTTGTATTTTGATACTCATACTACACTTCTATTCTTTTCTGGTTGACATTCTAGTATGAGTACTCGACGTTGATATAGATAGTTCATGCTTCCTTCATAATTTCAGAAGTAGGAGAGAGATCTTGATGACTGGAGTCGGCTTTATCTCCTTTGTTTTATTTTCTATTGTTCAGGTACTTTTGAGCCAGTTTTATTATATTCGTATCTTTTGTTGATCCTCTTTTACTTAATGGCTATTGTACCGGATACTAGGTCGTGGGATGTTGGATCCTTTGCATGTTTGATTTTATACTTCTTATCCTTCTGATACTTTGTTTAGCTTCTGCTTCTCCTCTCATTTTTGTCTATGCCTATCTTTATTAGGGGTTGTGGCCCATTGCTTGTCATTCTGAGTTACGGGTTGGTACACCTATGGGTTGGATTCTAGGTGCCATCATGACATGAGAGATTTGGTTGTGAAAAAACTTCAAAGAATGTATGTAGGACGTCAATGAGATTATCTTTTAATCCCCGTGTCAAAAAATCTAAAAGATTTTCATTAAATTGCTTCAAGTTAGGGTTTAAGAGCCCAAGTTTAAAGTTCAATGTCATATGCATAATTTCAAAAGTTTATGATGTTTTCTGTGATTATGAGATTTATGAAAATCTTGTATATTTAAAACTCTTAGCATGTTTCCCTTTCATGTTTTATTTGGTCTTTTCCTTATGATTTTGAGATGAAAAAAGTTGTACTTTTCCCTTGACTTTATTGTTCTAATAATTTCATTAAGAAATATTTTATGAAGACAAATAACTATGTTAAAATAAGTTTATCTCAAAGGTTGAATATTTGAACTATGAGCTAAGTTCTTCGAAAGATGTATTTTCAAGAAATATTTGAAGGTTATAATACAATAATTAGAACACCCAAAGGATACAAGGCTCGATTCTCATAAAATATTTAAGGGGAACATATGTCAAATATAAAATTTAACAAGCTATTTTTATGTAATAAGTCTAGGGAAACATATTTCAAGTATAAAATTTAACGAGCTATGTATATGTAATAAGTTTTGGGAGAATTATTGAATACCAAGAGAACAAATGTTTTAAAAACATGAGTCTTATAAATATGTATCCGACATAGGTATTTATTTATATGAAATAAACCAGGCATAAAGAGAGTATCCTTAAGTAAGAATCGTGTTAACTTTCGCATGTTAACACACTTCTTTTCCTAGTGTTGGAAAAGTTACACTAGCCTTTTTTCCAGTGTAGGAGAAGCACATTGGACTTCATGTAGCTCGCATGGTTTATTGTTGGTTTAGAGAAACTTCCACTCATGTCCACATATATATATATATATATATAATAAATGTTAAATTCTTAGTTTTTTAGTTATCAGTTTACATATGTTCAGTTTACAATAAAGTATATTACGCTTGAATTACTATAGTGTACTTCAAATATGAAATTAATATTATTATGCACATATATAATTATTTTTTATTTTTCATGATAAATGAGTCAGCGTATATCATTTTCCCTGATACAGATGCATGTTTAATTATCTCTTCAGTTTAGCATCATTCTTTAAACAATTTTATTTAGCATTTGCATGCCTACATACCAGTACTTTCAATATACTGACGCATACTCTATGTTTGTATTATTTTATTATGTAGATACAGGTATTCCTTTCAGTTTGATGGAAAGTAAGTCCAAGTGGATTCCAGTTAGCACTGGTGAATCCTCATTCATCAAGGGAAAAGTATTCAAAGTTATCCATTTGTTTTAGTTCTTTTTTATTTATTTAGAGTAGCTTGGGGTTTGTCCCAGCAACTCATCATATTAGTAGTAGCTTACGGGTTTGCCTTTGTGACTTATCAGTATTAGTAGAGGCTTCATATACAATTAATCAAAAAGTTATAATGAATTTTCAAATAATATACTCAATCATAGTACTATTTTTAGTATTTACATATACGTTATGATGTTAGCCCATGTATAGCTAGGCCAAGGATTATCTTGAGTCCACTAATGATTTCAAGTACCATGTTACACTCAGGGTGAAGGCTAACCAACTGATTAGCCAACGACTGAACTTCCACCACCAGTGGTCTCTTAGAAACTGAAAAGGCTGCTAGGCTACCTGATACGAGAACTAGTAGCACTTACCTATCCCAGCTAATCACACGGAGTCAAGCACAAGAGTTGCAAGCATTGAAAGCGACTATGCGGAAGAGAGATATTTGGGAAGCCTTCGTTAATCCATGTCAAGGAACATTCAATCTTTGGGAGCTGCAAGATGTGACAACTCCAGGACTTGAGGGGACAAAATGAAGATTCCTGAACTTTAGGGGCTTATATGGATATGTTAAGACTTTGGGGACAAAGTGCCTTTTGTGCAAACTTGTAATAGCTATAAGTACTCAAGTTGTAGTATTTTATTTGGATATTTGGATGAATTGAATGAACTCTACTGAGAGCATAGCTTAGAGCTTAGTTTATCCTAGATGTAGTTCAGTGTAATTTTAGTACGCAATTGAGGATGGATTCCCTTAGTTGCAACCGTAACTTCTTTTTACATCAATTGAAGGATTTTTTGCTTTGTGGAATCAATTTGGTTTTCGTAGATTGTTGTTGGGATTTATCGTCAACTCATATGTTCAATTGAAAGGTGAGGGTAACCCAGTCCCTTATTGTTCATAAATTGTGGGTTAATTGTAAGTTTCCGCATATCCTTTTTCTCTTTATTTCTTTCTCCCTCATACCTTGTATGCCTCGTATTACAAGTCATATCATTTGGTATCAGAGCCAGGTAAGTAATTCATTCCATCAAATTACAGTCCTCAGTTTATAAATAAAAAAATTCAAAAAAAAAAGGAAAATTTGAAACTTTTGGAAACATTTCTAGAAATTTTGAGTTTTTCTTTGAATTCTATGTTCCCAGTGTGTTGATCTTACTTCCCTAGTATATAAAGTCAAGTGTCTTTGATTTGGATTCATTTCGGGGCATTTCAGGGTGTTCACCACTGTTGACGTTGAAGGAGAAGGAGAAGAACTATGGTTCGTAGGGTTGAAGTTTCTAGCATGTTTTTGTGCGTAGGAAGTAGTGGGTTGTTTCCCATAACAAAAGGATCACGTAGCCGAAATTTTAGGGGGAACAGAGTTCGTTTGAGGGTGGTTGGGTATTGAAAAGTTATAACCGTTGTTGAGTGTTCTTTGTAATCTTGTACGAAGAAGATTGAGAACTAGGAAGTTTGATCTATCATACTCAAGTCGAAGTGGTATTTTGATGTTAAAAGGTTGATAATCTTTGTTTCCAAGTCGTTAGGAACCTAGGTGTCAAGTTTCATTCAATTCCGGGTTGATTCGGGAAAAGTTGAAATTTTTGTGTTCATGTTGTTCTTTGGGAGTTTCATCTTTTGATTTTGGAAGATTTTCGATCTTTAGTGTTTTTTTATCCATATTAAGTGTGTTTAGAGTGGGTAATGGAGTTAGTACACATGAAGTTACCACTGGGGGTAGGTACAAGTTCACAATTACAAAAAAGGGACTCAAAGGGCAAAAGGCCGCACAACTTCGGGAGCTACAGCCCAAGAAGGCGGAAAGCCTCACCTAGGACGGCGGTTAAGGTTGGCTGGACAGTGGCCAACCACCCTATGGACGGTGGTGGGGTAATTTCCAGCATTTTCTTACTGCTAAAGACGGCGGTCGGGGGGGCTTAGAGGGCGGACTTCCCTTACCCAAGGCGATCAATGGTGATCTAAATTAACCCCAAACTTGTTCTAAATAACTTGGAATTCAACTCTAATCAAGGGGCACTTATATCCTTTGCGTTTTTTCTCATATTTTCCTTTTTCTTATTTTCATAAGCTAGTTTACAACTAGTAATTGTTCTACTTATTTGTTGATTAGTTCTTATAGTCCGTTTCTTTCGCGTATTCTTTGTTAGCTTCTTTGTTTAGATAATCGTTGTTTATTCTTGGTTCAAGTTTAGTCCTTGTTATTAGTGTTATGAGTCAATAGAGATCCATTCATCCACAAAGCTTGAAAACCTTGAGTTGTTTTTTAAAAGCTAGTTCGCTATCAACTTTGAGCCGAAGCTTAAGAGGTTAGTCAAGTGATACATACTAGTGAACGTGAGGCTTTTTCTACTAACGTGGTTTGCTAGTTTTGCAGGATACAATGTCACACCAACACCTGGAAACAATCCAAAAAGAGGAGGGCTTCGGATTTATGATGGAGTCCCTTAGCCAACAGATGAGCCAAATGGTGGGAGCCATCACAAATCTAAGTACAAGAATAGAGGCTTTAAAGAGAAGTCAAAGTGGGGGAGAATCATCATACACAATGCATGATAAAGGAAGGGGTCGACCTATAGACATGTCTCCTATCATC
>JBDJHY010143395.1:0-13116 GCA_039654485.1 Withania somnifera | reverse complement strand
TCATTTCACAAAACTTCACAAAACTCATGGATATATATATATATATATATATATATATGAATTTATTATATAAACTTGGACTTAAAGGTGGATAAAATATGTTTTTTGGGATATATAAATACGCCTAAAATAAAACTTTAACGAAAATTTGAATTTCAAGCTATGAGAATAGAGAAAATCTTGGTGGAACTTCATATAAAATAATATTATGTACTTACGGCAAAAAATGAATTTCCTTTTGCAATTTGGAATTTTTCTGAATCTCTTTATTTGAATCTCTGGTTTATCTACGTTAGAAGGTATGCACTACTTCGTACTATAATGTTCATTTGTGCACGACAAAAACTTATATTAGTTGCACTAGATTTCCGGAATCAGACTGTTATAGTTAAAAAAACATTATATCGTAATTAATCTCAAAAGCACACGTTACCTTTCAAAAAAAAGTTACCATCTCGTTATTGTTTAGCCATTTTAAGTACCAGTTGAGTGGCTCAATAGATGAACCAAACATTTCTAAAACTTACATCAATAACCAAATTGTGCCTACTTCATTATGGTCCATTGACACATATAATTCCAAACATGATAATTCATACGAAAGAATATCCTTTAAAAATAAAAATGTATCTTTTAGATAGCTTAGGTTAGTCTCTTTTTTTCGTGCAACTATAAATTGTCCAAGCTCTTGATGTTTCATCCATGTATTTCCAAACGTGTGAAAATATTTTTGTTTTCTTAGAAACACTTTACAGTAGCAGATTTGTGAATATTTTTCTAGCTATGATGTCTATTTCTATGTCTCTTAGTACCACTCTTTTGCTATCTCTCCTGCTGTAGATAATTTTTTATTATGATATTTTAATTGAAAAAATATCTCTTTCTCTTTCACTGCAATTTATGTTTATCTGCATTAATGATGATTGGTTAGCCTTGTTTTGATCCTGCTATTCAGAAACTTGGTTGTCTCAATTTAGAATGACATTACCCTTAGTAGGAAGACTTTGGAAAGTATGAAACATTACTTTGTTGTAACTATCAGGTGCTACATTCGCAATGTTAGTCAGCTAATTGATTCCCAATTGTTTCGATTTGAATTATCTAGAGCCACTACGAAGAAGTTTCGGGAGTTACAAAGCTTCTCCTTAGTGTATGTTGAACAGTAGAGTGAGTATCCTCCAGTAACTTTATACACTGCTCTATGATCTAAACTCTCTCCCAAGGTATGTTCCACCTTCCGTTTAGAAATTGGATGACATTTAAAGAGTCAATATAGATAAGCACAGTTATCATCCTCATTTTTTTTTTTTACAATATCACAGTCCTCTAACATAGCTATAAGTCCATCTTTTAAATTTTTCTGAGACCTATCTCTTCTCTCTATGTATATACTAGATTTCCAACACAATCTTTAAAATAAAATCTATAAGAGCTACTACCTGGATTACCTCTGCTGGCACCGTCAATGTTGCCCTTTATTCTGTTGTTTGGTAGTAATTTCCAGGATATGCTTGTTGTATATTATCTTGTCTTGTAACTCCTTAGGAATGTTGATATCTCTGCAAATCGTTTAGGAATGTTCCTTATCTATAGAAATTTGATTTTTATCAGTTGAGTGATTTGTACCATGACTTGGTGTTGCATCAGAGTCAAGATGTTGGTTCACCATGCTTGATGTCATTTCTTGTTTTCTAAATAGTCCACATGATCATAGATGGAATGTCTATCTACACAATCTTTATATTGTCATTCCCGGGTAAGGTGCACTATTTGATTATGACATGCTGCAAAGTGAGTCCCTCCATATTATACTTGCACATGTAGCAAATTACCTCTATAGCTTAATAGCTATAGGGGGTTATTAAAAAAATATGTGTCATACTTTCCTCTTTTTTCTCATCACAACACCAACACCTGAAAACTATATGTATCTTCATCCTTTTGAGATTATCATCTTTGGCTAACCTTCTCTCCAACCCTCTATAAAAAAGAGAAAATTTTAAAAGATATTTTTTCAATGCCAAATAAATTCATAATCCCTCCTAACTTCTTTTTTCCTCCTCAAGAAGTCCCAAGCATATCTCAAAGTAAATTTCCTATTGGTTTCTAGCATCCACCAAGGTTTGTTATTCTCTCTTTGATTGGCCTACGGGGTAATATTTTCCTCAATATGATCAATCATTTTTGTAGATAGATTATTTCCTCACAATTGTCTATCCAAATACCATCCTTACATAATTAATTCACCCCTATCTCCTCATCACCTGCAGTATATCCTTTAGTGTAACATAAGGCCCCTTGACCTGTCCAGTTGTCAAACCAAAGGCTAGATGATCCATTTTTCAGATACCACTAAATGTTATCTTGAGTTTCTTCCCTTATCTAAACCATCTTCTTCCATACATAATACCCTCCAATGTTATTTCTATAACTAGGTGGTTTTTTTTTTTTTTTTTTTTGCAATACTTGTTTCATATAAAAGCAGTCCATAAGGAGTTTGTGGATACCCTAAAATTCAACAATAATTTAGCAAACAAGGCATTAGAAGTTTGTTGTAGAGATCTCAGACCCAACACTCCTTTTTTCATTAGTAAACATACATTCTCTCATACCACCCAATGTTTTCCTTTAGACCCTGCAATAGAACTCCAAAAGAATTTACCAAAAAAATTATGAAGTTGTTTGATCACAACTTTAAAGAGATTCATGGTAAATAGGAGATATAGAGGCATATATTGAAGAACATGGGCCAGAATAATGTATGTTCCTCCAAAAGATAGAAATTTAGTTTTCCAGGACATAATTCTACTTTACACCTTTTACAGAAGTTTATCAAAGTAGTCTGTTCTCCTCCTTCCATAAAAATAGGACACCTCCCTAAATATTTGAGTGGAAAGACCCTAGATTAGTCCCAGTAATCCTTCTAATTCTGCTACACAGTACTATAGGAACCTTTTCATGAAGATATAAATAGCTCATGTTCAGGTTAAATAATTGGCCTAAAGTTTTCTCATAATTCCTTAATATTGTTGTTATCTTCTTCATTAATTTCTTTTGTCCTAAATAAAAAAAAAGTTTTATCATCATAAGAAAGGTGATTGATGTCTGGCCTCCACTTAGGCATCCCAATTCCAATATACTCAAGGTCCTGAAATAGTTTGATTAGATTTCTTGAAAGCACTTCAGTAGCAATAATAAACAATGTGGGAGATAAAGGGTCTCCTTGTTTCAACCCTCTAGATGATGTGAAAATTCATATACTGACCATTCACCAAGAAGTACCAATTGTTAGAGATCAGCCTCCATACCATGTCTATGACCCTTTCTCCAAAGCCAAATTATCTAAGTACCTTTGTAAGGAATATCCATGACACACTATCATATGTCTTTTTCATGTAAAGCTTCACCACTATATTTTGATCCTTGATCCTCCTATTGATATCTCTAATAGTTTTCTAAGCGGGAAAAATAATTTCATAAATACTTCTCCCTTTAACAAATGTAGCCTAGTCTTTGGAAATAATCCTAGACAAGGCCCTATTATTCTTTCACATAACAATCTAGAGATGATCTTATTGGTGAAAGTGTTTTGGCTGATAGATCATAGATCTGAGAAGGTTTGGACATTTTCTTTCTTAGGAATTAATACCATATTTGTATTTGTGATGTAACTAAGTAAATCCTGACCAGCAAAGAGAGCTTGTACTACTTTCGTCACATCTTCCCCAATTACCTTCCAAGGCTTTTTAAGAAATAATCCAGAGAATCCATATGATCTACTTTTTTTTCTTGTATCCAACTGAAAAAACACGTTCTTCACTTCCTCTAGAGTAGGAGGATCAGACATCTATTCACTTTCTTCTTTAGTGACCAAATTTTGTATGACTTCGTGTATCTCAAAATTCCTATTATGATCATCTTCATTAAACTATTTTTTAAAAACCTGAACAGCCTCCCCTCTTATACCTTGACTCTCAGTTATCTGGTCTCCTTACTCATTATAAATCCCCTTTAGTGTAAATCTTCTCCTTCTTCCTTGCACATAAGAATGAAAGATAATAGAATTTCTATCCCA
This sequence comes from Withania somnifera, assembly GCA_039654485.1. NCBI lineage: Eukaryota > Viridiplantae > Streptophyta > Magnoliopsida > Solanales > Solanaceae > Withania > Withania somnifera. Next base: position 9,041 of record JBDJHY010143395.1, on the reverse strand, counting down.
TCTTTGAATCAGTACATACCAAATTTTTGCTTTCAATATTCTTCCTCAAGATTAAAATACCTGATCAACCCTGCCTTATCTTTATAGAGCTCCTATCTAGAGCTTTCATCTTCCTGTATATCCAACTGATTTTTCTTGACTTATTATATCCTCTAGTATGGCAATTTGCTGAAAAATATTCCCATATGTGTTCCTTCTCCATGTCATTAAGAAAGCCTTATATTCTTCATCTTTGCTAGAAACACAATGAATGGTGATCCCCACAATGTCTGCCTTCCAGTTTTGTTCTATGACCTTAAGAAAATCTTTATTTTTTGTCCAAATATTGAGAAATTTGAATGGATTTTTAGGAACCTCCTCCTCAGCATTACATTTTATAAGTAAAAGAGCATGATATGATCCCCGTCTCACTAAGTGAGTAACTTCATTATAAGGAGAATATCTATAAATGATTGATTCATCAATACTCTGTCCAGCCTTTTGAAAATGGTCTCATCGCATATCCTTCCATTCCACCAAGTGAAATTTTTTTTGAGAATCAGTTATTTCCTTAGTTGTGACTAGAAAACCTCCTAGTTTTTCCTCCACATTCCTGATAAAATTAAAGTCTCCACCAACTATCCATGGATAATTTTTTTCAGCCAAATGTTCTAGTTCATCCTACAGTTCAAGCTTTTCCAACCCACTACATCAATCATAAATGGCACTGATCGAAAAAATAGAATTATTTTGTTCCAACTAAATAGCTGACTATTGTGTAGAATCTTTGATCACATAAACTTCCCAACTTTCATCCCAAAAGTCCAAATCTTATCTAAACAGTTACATAAAGATTTCTATAGTCCCAATCTTCAGCAAAAAAATCTATATCATTGGGATCATTAAAAGGTTCCATTAATACAATATATAGGTAAAGTTATGTCTTCTATTGAGATCCACCAATCTCTTAAAAGAATTCTAAGTATTGACAGATCTTATATTCTAAAATATAATTTTTGTAGTCATTGACTATAGTTAGATGGCTTATTTTAACTACTCCTTGTTTGTACCTATAATGGCACAACTTTTCCTGATTTAATCTTCTTCAGTCCATTTCCTAAGTTTTCAGTTTGCCTAGGAGATAAATCTCCATATCTTCTTATATGTGGAATATTTCCTTCTATGTCTTTATCTTTCTCCATCTCCTTATACCTTTGTATTTCTTCAGTTGGTGGATCTTTAGGAGAATCATATTCCTCTAATTGATTTTGTCCCTCCTTAGATTTCTCTCTACTATTACATCTCTAGGGTCATATTCAAATTAATAGGCTAATGAACAGAGTTACCATGTAAGTTGTCCCTATTCTTCTTTATAGAATTGGTTTCGTTTCTTGCATTATATCATTCCTTCTCCTTTATCTTCTCTTCATTCTGCTTCTCCTTGTTCTTTCCCTAGCTTTCATTCTTGGTTACCTCTCACTAAGTTTCACTTTGATTTTCGAATGATTCTTCAATCCATAATTTGGTGTTGCCCTTGTCTTGCCGATCCTTCTCCTTCTCTCCTAGTCCCTCAAACTTATCTTCTATATCAATCCCTTCCACTTGAGTAATTCTTACATGCCATTGTTGGATTATCCTAAGTACCACCAGCCAACATGGTGGTGAAGCCCCATGAATTAGAGTCGTTTTGGTTGAGACTTGGGAAATTTGGTAGGGTTTTGTTTAGAGAGATTGACGCTTCTCGGCTTAAAAGAGTGTTGAGAACATAATTAAGAAAATAAAATTTTGATATCCCTAATAAGTTAAGCTTTTAGTTTGATAAAATAATCATATACTTCAACATAATATCACAATAGACGACAAAGATCCTTGATTTGAGTCTTACACCATCCAATATAAAAAATAATTTCATGTGTTTGAATTATTAAAAAAAATTAAACAGCACATGAGAGGTGTGTTGAAAGAAACAACTAAATCAAAGTGAAGTTGCAAGTGAATTCTACTTGTCATTAAGTGAAATTTTATGTAAGCTCAACAAGTGAGAAAAACAATACTCCTAAAACTTGGGCATTTAATCCAGCTCATATTGTGGCTTGAAAGGGACGAATCACCAAGTGGATGGCATATGTTATGGAGTGGATAAACTACTAAAATAATAAATAATTAGGAGATTAATTAATAATACATGCAAATTTTCTAATCTTTGTGCTTCAATATTTTCTGCAAATCACCGTATATATATCTAGAGTATAATAATGGTTTTCGGCGACTCAATAACTTTTACCCAAATTTTGTATATATCAAAAAATTTATTAAATATTTAAATATGAATTAATTTTTCTTTATAAATTAAATTGAGGTTGATATAAAAATCACAAACTTTAAATTTTGAATTCACTTTGTTGATAATATAATGCATTAAAAACACGACGGGGGTCGTTAATTATTATTACCTGGAGTACTAAAGCTACAATTTTTACTAAAAAATTTAAAATACAAATAAGTAAATATATATGAAAAAACCAAAAAAATTCACATCTAATACATATACATAAAAAGAAATGTTAATTGCCCTTGGGCATGTAAAATTATGTCAATCATTACCGCAATGCTACATAAGATTTCTAATTTTTTTTAAAGAAAAATATAAAATCATTTTGTATCTAATCAATTTGGATTGGCATGATGTATGATACATAAAATGAAAGATGCTTTCTGCCAAATTTCTATATTTTAATTTGCAGGACTAGTCCAGGATCTCTGAATAAAAATATGGGATTTATTCATCCCACTATAATTTTTGGTGGTGATTTTTTTTAATGGTGACTTTCTGCTACATAATATCAAATGCTAGGATTTCTCTTTTCGTGGGGAAGCTGTTAATAGAGGGGATTTTATATTTCTTCTCATATATATGAGCAAGTTGATAAAATATGAAGATCCAATACTAAAAAGTGTAGACCAGTGACTTTACAAATAATTGAACAAGCAAGAATGAGGAATCTATAACACTTCTTTAGCATATATACAGCATGATTAATTCCAATGATCACCTTACCATGTGATGACCATTATCAATTGATTATTAGAGTTAATTAGGTTAGGTAAAATATAGATCTTCAGGGATCACAAGAAACGACTAATTATTATTAGCATTTGGTATATTTAACAAACAAATCATTAGCGTCAAACCAATCTCTGCACTGGCATTTAATTATTCAAGTTATGGGTATTTTTAAATTCCTAAGTTATTCTCTGATCCAAACTAAAAGGTTGAAGGGAAATATAAGCAGGTCTGTCTCACTTGCTGACTACTATAGCCCTTCCAATTAGAATATAACGTTTGGAAGATATAAAGTAATACATTGTTTAACACATTTTTCTGCTCGAAAGAATTTATTATTTTGCAATAATGAAGAAGAATCATAATTGTTTGGCCTTCTTTTTTTTTTCATGAATTTTTCAGGTTCCACTGCCGGGATAATTGTTTGGCCTTTTGGATTTGCTGAAAAGAAAGAACTAAAGAACTGAAATATGGATTATAGAAAAGGCAGAATACTGTAAGGAGAATATATTTTATTAGAGTCCCATATAAAAAAGGAAATTGAAACTCGACTGGTTATCTTATTCTTTAGATAATAGCTACTAATTCTTTTTTAAGAAAAACTATTAGGCATGATACCTAGTAGCTCATATTATAATTTGTTTATCGTTTATTTGGGACAATTAAATTTGTAGGTGGGTCAAGAGCATGCATTGCCTCTTAGCTTCTTATTTGTTGTGTGAGCTGCAAATAATCGATAAATAAACAAAAACAACAAGAAACAAAGAACGATCTTAAGTTAGATCACAAATCTGACCCACCGTGCAAGTGAGATAAATGTAACCAGCAAATCGCAAGGTCCAACTAAGATGCCAGTAAATAACAAGTAAAACAGAGATGCAAATAGGGAAACTTGTCTACAAAGGTTGCTAGACATTTTATTGCTTAGATGAAGAATAGAGCAACATCAGATGATTCTTTATAATTTTGAAAGGTGATTACTTATAGCCTATAAGGTTAGGCTCATGGAAAATGACAGGGTGCCATTCGAACCTTATAGTATCAAAATCAATATTTGTCAGTGTGCCATATGTTGAAGTCATTAGGGAGTGCTAGCCAAATTCTTTTTATCCAGACAGGTATACCGAAGATATCGTCTGTACCTTGGTGCATTCAGACAAACTAGTTCCCTCTTGTCCTACAGAGTATCATTCCTTTGGAAGATGGTTCATATTTCCCTCATCCGACTCGAGAGGAAGTTTGGGCCTGCTCTCATTTTGAGGCAATCCTCAATGCCCCTCATTGACGTAAAACTATTTTATCCCTGATTCAGAGGTTCCTCCTATGCTTTCCTACTTTATCCACGTACAGATCTTTATTCATGTCATTTTGTCTTCATTGGCTTTTTTCTCAAAGGAGGGCGTCTACATTCATTGTTATATCATGGAGACCCTCACGACGCTTCAATCATGCGATGCTTGAAAGACCCACGCGTTAAGAGTCTCAATATGACTCTCATGTGCCTCTATGTATTTTACCCTATACAGATAGTCCCTCTATCTTTTAGAAGCGGCATTTTGTGATGTGTAATAGTCAAGGATTTCATCAATCAAATCATTGTGTTGTTTGAAATGTGGTGATGTTTCCCGATTACCATCAAACAATTTATTTTCTTTAGATGCCCTCTTGGCACGTGTTTGTCGAGGGAGATGGCGCTTTTTTCCATGAATCATTTGGCACTTCCTCTTCAGTCATGATTGCATCCAAAATTTTTAACTAATTAATGTAGCAGCTCTTGCAATAAAAATATCAATAGGATTTGTCCGTCAACTATTCACTAAATTTAACTAATTCCAATTCTTTATTCAAGCAATCAAATATAAAGATATATTTATGAATTAACTAAACTAAAAATAAAAATAAAGTAACTAATGAACAACTAATAAAGACAAGTGAATTCTCACACAATCAATGAATAAGTCGATTTAGGGTTGTGGATTCACTAGCAATCATATTTAGTAATTAATTTCATTAATTTTATTGATTTATCTAGTTATTGATTTGCGGGGTTAATCATATGATCATGGTCTCTCGATTTTCCAATCATCTATAAAAATTGGATAACTAGCAATACCATTAAGCAGAGATAGGTCAACCAATTCTAGTGCATTATGTTATCTTCCATTTCATAACCAGGCAACGTACCGCCTAAAGGATAGGAAAGATTACTACTAAAAAGTAAAGGTTGTCTGTGAGCAAGCTCGACGCTTTCATCGTGAGTGAGAGAGGAATTGATGCAAGAGAATGACCTGCTAGTCTTGTTCTAGGTATATCTCTATCCTAGCAACAAATTTTGTCTTTATTTTACCAAAGTAAATACTTACTCCCTATATACTCCGATCTATCTTATCAATTTTTCTATCTATTTCATGAAAAGAACATAACTTTTTTCTAATTGTCATGAAACATTAAGATAGTAAGCTCAAGAATATAAGAACAACTAATATGATAAGTTTCACGAATCGAATTAATCATCTACTAAACAATTATGCAACTAGATTTCATAATTCTAGAACAATCTGTAATATGTTAAGGGTAGTCTGCGATTCACTCTGATATCCACCTTTTATATGCACATGACATGTATTTCCTTGCTTATTTTGTCCATCTAGAGCTTCCTATCCTGAAATCTAATCAAGTTTCTTTCTCTCCAAATGGTTGCAACAATCATGCCAAACACACAACTTATTATGCCAGCCCTTCCAAACTTTCCTCTTGCCATCTTTTTAGCCCATAGCAACTCATTCTACCAAACATCAATGGCCATCCTTATCCCCATACATGTCAGCATCCTTCTCCATAATTCTCTAGTTATATGACATTCAAAATATAGGTGATCAAACACTTCATCCCCTCTTTTGCAAAAAACACATAGCATGGGAACCTGAATACCAAGCTTTTGCAATCTTTGAACAGTCGTTAGTCTTCTCCATGCTGCCATCCAGAGAATGAACTTGTGTCTGGGATGGATGTGATCTTGCAAGACTATAATCTTCAATTTCACTTTATGGAACTGAGGTCTTATGCATAGATACATTTGTTATTAAAAAATTTCCTTTCACTACCATTTGCCTCAGTCTTGTCTTGAGATCTCCTTGTATAGCCTGTTTGTCCATCAATATTCTCCTTGTTTCTATAATTTTCCTTGTTATCCAAGTGGCATTTTTTAGAACCATACAGTTCTCAACATTCTTCTCTTTCATGTAATATATGTGAACCCACTTGATCCATAAGCATTCTTTCTTCTCAGTTATTGCCTATAGAAGCTTCAAAATTGATGCATGATTCCAACTTCCCATGTGAATCTAATTCAATCCATCTGATGCTTTTGATTTGCAAAGCTTCTCCCAGGATACCAAAGCCTCTATTGAGTGCTCAGTTGATCCAGTCCAAAAGAAAACTATGTATACATTTTCTACCATCTTCAAAATCCTTTTAGGTAGAACAAATACTTGAGCCAAGTAGGTTCGTATTTTAAATATCACATACTTTATTAGTTGAGTCCTCCCTACATAGGATAACAGTTTAGTTGACCAGCGAATCATGATAACACCTACTATACCACCAGTAGGAGAATCAAACCCCCTAGTTCGTAGCCGAAGCGGAGGACTACTACATTTAATGCGGAAAAATATCAAAAGTAATAAGAAAATAATAAAAATTGCGGAATTAATTAAGAAAAGAATAACTACCCAAAATCTGGTATCAGTGTCAAATGAACCACTAAGTATAGAATCATAAAACTAAAATGAATATAGTATAAAGTATCTCCGAAATACAATGGAGATCAACAAAACATAGTCTGAAAAGAAGCAGGATCAAGCTGAATGCCAAGCTCACCCTGAATCTCTGAGGTGAATGTAATCCGAACGAACAGTGATCTTTGTATCATAAACGGGAACCTGTACTCGGATTTGCACAAGTGCAAGTGTAGTATAAGTATAAATCGTCGTAGTAACCCATACTCAGTAGACTTCGAGGGCCCACTGAGCTGGTAATAATAATAAATGCAGAAAATAACAGAGTACAAGAAAGAGAGATCACAAAAACAAATAGGACAATACAGGAAACTAGCAACTCAAATACGAACAAGTGTCACATAGACAGATAGTGCTAGCTATTCACATAGCAGGATCACAGGTAATAGAAGAGAACGTACCCGGCATCCTCGCAGCAATATATGTGAAGTATAACTCAATAAATAATGGTATCAAGAAAGATAAGGAGTCTAACATGGTCGATATACCCGTAACCACAAGTGAAAGGATAATTGAACAAACAGAAATAGTAAGCACTAATCCCACATAAAATGAAGCAGCAAATAACCATCAACAACAGATAAACAGTAATATCAATGATAAATTAAGCAATTCAACATTGAAAAGTCCCCCATAAGGAAGCGCTACGTACACACAAACATACTCACCCATAGATTCCCCATCTGATCTATGAGCACACTAAAGAAAACAAGTGCAGAAAAATAACACACATGATCGTCATAGAACCTCACATCCCACTTTCGAAACAACGATGAATCATAATCGGCACATAGTGCCCCTCAATAGTCTTATCCCGCAGGCATATAATGCCTCATATCAATCATACCGTCAAGCCCAGCTCTACAAATCAAGGCTTAAAAGCCTTTGTATCGTATCATATCAGAAATATCCGCTAGCCGTACTCAGCAAATCAAGGCGTTCAATGCCGAATTATATCTGTGTGTGGCAGTATCACCTATGGTCATCAATAATCGTTATCATCATATCTCCACAACTGCTAGTACCATGTGTGTCAAAAAGTTGTACTCACTGTCGTACAACGACAGTCTCAAGCCCCAGCATTGTACTCACTGCCGAGCAAAGTCGGTCTCAAGTCCCAGCATTTAGTAGTAAAAATAGATATATAAGTAAGTAGAGGTGAAGCATGGACTAAAATAGGTAAAATAGTATTACCGGGTGCTCGATGCCATGTCATGACTAAAACTAGTAAAAGATAATTACTTATATTATTATTATTATTATTTTCTCCTTTAGATGTTTATATTGCCATGAAATTCTATCATCAAATCATACGCTACGGATCTTTATCATCCATTTTCCCGCTTGCCACCAAGGCTCATAATCGGAAGGTGATACTACCTAGCCCCAATGCACTCTCATCAGAGCATTAGGCTCAATCACTCTGTGTCATGAATGCACAGCATATCAACAACACATAAGTATTAATCAAGAGATATCCATATCCTTTGCCCTGCACAGGTATCTATAATTAGTTACTAAGTCTCGGCGCTGTATCAACTGGGTGCCCACATATCACTATTATCATATAATGGACAAAAGAATTGTACTGGGGTGCCATATGACCTAGCTACCCAACCCAAGGATGTTATTTAGTATAATTATCAAAGTTATAAATCTAGAGATAACCCTACAGAGCCTAACAGTTGTCCGACGACAAAGCTTTACAAACACAAATTGTACTCCGACTGATATCAAACGATCTATAAATGATCGAAACTTACGCTAATGAATTCTATATGTTAATACGAGTCTAACGGTGTAATTTATACTAAATTCTAGACTGGGCTTAAAATCAGACCTAAAATAAGCTTATGGGGCCCGCTTACCAAAGCTGAAAATAAATTTTACTAAGGGATCCTTAACATTACCATGAACCCATGCTCCAAAATTGGGCACAATTCGAGCACCGAAAGGGATTCAAAATAGCCCGGGAAGATTTGACCCTAACAGGGTCAAAAATTCAATCTTTATTAATTAAACGAAGAAATTATGGTTTATTAACGATACTAGGAACAAATTCTACTAAGAAACCAAGAATTACGCCAAAAAAATATAAATTATGACTAATTTAATTGACTTCATCAATTAGGTTTATTAAAGGAGGAAATAAAGAAACTTAAGAATTAAAATGAAGAAAACTTACCCAAAACGCGAAGGAA
>JBDJHY010143386.1:0-13116 GCA_039654485.1 Withania somnifera | reverse complement strand
CCTTCCCCCTCCCCCTTAATAATTGGCCTTAACATATATCCATTTCGTAAGCTTAGCTAAAGTAATATATATATATAGAGGTTTGCGATAGGTTTGCTGAGAAAGGAAACTGGATGTAACCTTGTCTAAAATTGAGAAAATTAGTTTAATTAGAGGGTTTTAATTATAGTTTTGATTTGTGGGATTAGTTTTTGGTAGTTCTATGATTGTTTCAACTGTACAATTTCTTAAATTTTTCTTTAACTGTAGAGTTTTTATACTATACAAACTTTCACACTGTCTTTGAAACGTAGTAATGTAGGGGAGGAGATTGAATTAGTGGTCAGAGCTTTGCAGTTGTCCCCTGAATTGTTAGATTAGTAACTTAAAGTCGATTTAGGTAGGTTATTTTATCTGTTTCGCATGCATGCATTAGTATTTTAACAGGTAACTTGGCTTTGAAAATATAAAAATAAAAAAATGTCTTTCCTCTATCTACATTATATATATCCATGACTGCAGTGCAGTATGGAGCTATTTTCTCGCGCTACCTGATCTAATTGCTCATTGTCACTCTGATTATAGGGTATTGCCTACAAGACAACAGTTGAATTTTTACTATGATTTTGTTTCGCATATTTGACTGGACTTGAGTTTTTCACTGAAATATTATATACGTGCTAAGCCCTGATTTTGTCATTTCTGCCTGATGACTATGCCACTAATTGGCATTTTTACGAGGATTTTGTATGTGAGATTGAATTCTTAAAGTGGGGAGGAATTTTCCAACAATAAAAAAGTTTTTCTCCCCAACAGAGGTGACCACGGATCCTCTGACCTAGGACGCTATGCTGAGGTATATTACATGGTTGGGGAGGGGTATACAAGAGTATAAGAGCTAATTATACGGGAAAGCCTTTCATAGGTCCGCTCTTGGCAGAGTCATGTACTGGGGAGGGTGCATATAGACATTATTTACTTTTCATAGCATCCCTTTGCATTGTATTCCTTGCGTTTTTTCTACTTTCAGGACTTACGGGGAGAGTCCTTATTAGGTTGCTTGTTTCCTTGGTTGTATCTACCAGTAGTATGAGATACTAGTTGCATTTGTTTATTAGTAGACGTTATTTGCTCATTTCTGTCTCTTATGGATAATGCTCATTCATTTGCTTTATTTGTTGTTAGCTTAGACTGTCTCTTATTGATCTTTCTTTGTGCTAGTTATGTTCCAGCTCTAGGTATGTGTCCTCTAGGTCATAATTTGTTGTGACTTAGGATCCTTGTATTCATTCCCTGAAAGTTGGTTTTCCTTTGTACTTGCTAGTTGTTACTGTGACTATTACTCCTTCTCTTCCTGCTATGTCACTTTACCTTATCTTATGCTTAATTTTTCTCGGTTGACCTATCTGCCTACTGGGTACCGGTTGTTTTTGGTACTTACGCTACACTTCTACATCTTTTCATGATGCAAGTCCTAGTACGAGTCTATAGGGCAAGTGTGATCGTGTAGGATAGACTAGAGCTGTTTCAGGAGATATGGTGAGCAACTGTGTTCTTGCTGACCAATTCTCCTTTTGTCATAAGAGTTTTCGTTTTTGGATCTTGGATAGCTTGTTTGTAGTTTTTCCCTGTTGGGGGGCTGTATTTTATAATGTTCTGTATATATAAATGCTCTACAACCACGAATCTAGGTTTTGGAAAAGTATTATTGTCTGTTATGTATTTTCGTGTTCTTCTCCTATTCCTTCTCTTCATCTCTCTTCCCTTTTGTTTTTGTTCTTGGTATGGACCATCACTTTACACTCTGAGTCAGGGTTAGACTTGTCTACATGTGGGATCTAGATGCCATTACAACACAGTTTTCGAGTTATGGCACTTATATACCCTCTTTTATGTTATTTTTTTCTTTTTTTTTCATAATCTTTTCTATCTAGTATTATTGTATCTGGAATCGAACTATATCTTTTAAAAATATAAATTTAACCCTCAATCATAGTTAGTGTGTGATGGGTAGTTGTAGTGTTGTATATACTTCTCTGAGTAGTATTTGGACTATTGTGATCCTAGACTAATTTTATTGATTCATATTTGGACTGTGTTGGGGTACTCGAGCACACATATGGTATCTTTTACATATAAACTCGATTTTTAATACTAGAAAATGGTTAATAATTGATTCTATAACAGTTTCCATGACAATCTAGACTTAGCATTGAGCACTTTATACATAAATGAATATGATTTGGATCTGGTAGAACTGGAAACCTAATAACATTTTTATAAACCTGACACTATTACTTGATTTGGCCCCGGTGGGGTCTGAGCCCTTAACTTGATAGCACTTTAGGACGAGATCCATGGTTAGTCCCAAGCATCGGGTCTAGGTATATTAGGAGATTTTCACTAGTTAGTTTTGTTGATACTGGACAATTTTGATATTAGACATGCGGGAGGTTGTGCTCCCCATCGGCCGTGCCGTCTGGTCGTGAGGTAAGCCTGAAAGAGGGGTGTATGATGTTGGAAAAGTATATGGATGAGGTATCTCATGATTCCTTCTTTCATGATCTTGAATACAGGAGGAGGATCGTGTGGGGTTTACTATTTTAGCATATTTACTTACCCCCCCTCCCCTCCCCCTAGTTTATTGCATATTTTTTGCATACTATTTGTACTTTCTGTGCTCATGAGGTGAACCGGTTGGGTTTTTTGTTTTCCTTATTATTTTACTTGAGCGTATCCACTAGTATTTTTGGAGCCCAGATAGATTTTGCATGACTTATATGCTTTCATATGTTGATTTACAATTAATAATGAAATTTGTTCTTTTTTATTATTATTTTAGTTTTTTTACAATACTGCACTTGTACTTTGGTAGTACTTATCATTTATCTTTGTAATTGCACTCGGGACCTATATGTGTAGCTCTCACTCTATTAATCATCCTTTACTTCTATAGCTTAGCTTCATTTCTTACTTTTATAATACTTCTATAGTTTATTTTACCCATTTTTATTATAATGTAACTTGTTAATTTAATAGCATCATTGTAACTTAGATTTTCTTATTACTATCATATTGTTCTATTGATGGCCAAGGTGTGTAACCTTACTTCACAGTTAGAACTCTAGTTATCTTATGCTTTTAGTAGCTTTTTTGTGTAAAATGTACTTGTTAGTTAGCTCGTTTTCCCTATATTTAGCCGGTTGCTACTTAGATTATTCCTTTATTACTATTAACATCCCTTACTTTGCTTGTTTGTATTGAACTCATTGTTTCTTTATTTATCTCTTATTTGTACCTAGCCGGCCTATGATACCTACTAGGTACCTATTGTATCTGGACTTATGCTATACTTTATCATCATTTTCATGATGTATAACTCAGTGCGAGTCATTATTGTTAACTCAAATCGTGTAGAGCTAGCCGTTGGGACCTTAGATATTTCGGTGATCTCTTACCGTCCAGGTTGATCCACCTCCATCAACACACTAGTATTGTCTTGTATTTCCTGAGGCAGTACTATGTATTTTGTAGTTTTATATTATTCGGCTTATACTTTGTATTAGTAGATGCTTCCTGTGCCACTGATACTAGGTTCTAGGGATGGTTTGTGTTGTTGATATATAAATCTTCTTTTATTCCTCTTTGTAACGTTTTATCTTGTTTGATTTCTATTGTGGCTTATTGGTTTTTCCTCCAACCTAGAGAATAGGCTTAGATACAAGTGGGAACAATAGGTGCGATCATGACCCAGATTTTGGGTTATGATAGATTGGTATAAGAGCTTTAGGTTCACTGGTATCATTGGTATACAAATGAGTGTCTATTAGAGTATCGCAGATCAGGACATAGATGTATGTATCTTATATCCGGGAAGCTATTGGGAAATTTTAGGAAAGACTGACTTCTTGAATACTTCTTATTTATTGTATTCTTTATCGGTTTTCATAGACCTCGCTTGACATCACTCTTTTGCAGATGGTTCACATGCGATCTACAACAGATGGTAATGACGCTTCCATACCTGCAGTGAGGGTTACAGACTGATGTTACATACATATAACTAGAGATTATAACAGAGTCGGTAGTAGCTCTATAGCAAGTACTAGCAAACCTACCTCCTCGGTAGCCGACAATTTCAGCCCAGACAACAGTGGCACCTTCTCCAGTTATCCATGACATGTTATTGTATATGCTACCCATGTTTGGCAGTCAACCTTCAAATAAGGCCCACACATCAGTCTAAGGAGAGGTATAGGTGCTAAAGGATCTACAGTTCAACCAGCCTTGATAGTTCTGCCTGTTTAGATATTGTTAGTTCCAACAGTATCTTAGTCGATGATAGCCAAGCCATATATGACCATAGAGGAGAAGAAGATGTTTGTTAGATTTCTCAAACTCAGTACTCCTTGATTTTTGGGTGCTCCAGGGCAATATACCCATAATTTTTTATTAGCGGCTAGTAAAGGCTACATAACCTTGGATTAGTTGCATCAGATGGAGTATTTTACATTATGTTTCAGCTGAACATCCCACTGAAACAATATAGGTAAGCATATCAGAATTGTTGACATGAAGATTCTCCATTCATGACTTAAGAACATTTTTCAAAGGCTCTTTGTTCCAAGTTCATCCCTCGCAGCATGAGAGAGCGGCCCAGAGTTGAGTTTATATATTTGAGGGCTCCATGACTGTTTCAAAGTATGGGTGATGTGCCTTAAGTTTACAACACAATCAATGCTTAAAATAAGGGGGTTTTGTATGTTCTTAAGCATATTTATGTGGATATGATGTTCTTTTTTTCAATTTTGCAAGAAACAGTGTTTGGAGCCAAATTCAAAGCTAAATGAAAAAACTTGTGAAAATTGCCTTATGAAGCCACGAGAGATAGTACAAGTCATGGAGTTGATCACTACGATTCATGATGATTTTCTAACTAAACAGGCAGAAGGATGAATGGCTCATCTGGGTTTGTATGAATTGGAACACGAATTGTTATGGCCACCCACGACTTGTACTTGGAGTTATACTGATCAGCTAGAGATCGATGAAGTTCAACTATGGAATCATTACTTGGTACAATAAAAAGTGATGTGAAAGGGTAAAGGTTGTACTATATGTCGTATTAATTTGGCAGAAATTAAAAACGTTCAGTTGTGAAACCACGAGTCAGTACTACGACTCGTGGATGGGTGAAATATAGATCATGTTATGCAATCATAATGTTGAAGTAGAAAATCTGAAGGTATGTCTCTGAGGACCACGAGAACCTTCCATTACTTATGATATGCAAGTGTAGGAGTCATACTAATCAGTTATGGAAGGTGTGTAAAAGTTATTGATATATATGTTCTAGTCTATGAGAATGGTGCACAAGGTGTGTATTGAATACCACAAGTTATGTATGGACTCGTGGGTTGCTGGAAGCACTGTGACTGTACGAGATGAAAGGTTGAAGACCACGAGTTATGGTTCACTACTCTACAACTCATGGACTGGGCGCTGACACAGTTTTCCTATTTTAACTAGGCTAGGTTTAATTTGTACTATAAATACTTAGTTTTTGGTTTTAGGATTCACCACTTTGAGATTATTTTGAGTATTTTGAAATCTTCGAAAGACCACATTACATTGTTCTTAAATATTTTCTCTGGATTATTATTGAAGACATTTTTCCATTCCATTATTTTTCGATTTTACCACTTGTGATTACACGTACTTTTATTATGAATTCTTATCAGATTCTTAATGTTATTACCATGATCATGAGTGGATAAAACCACCACAACTAGAGTTTTGGGAACCACGATGAATTAACAACCTAGGTTAAAGTAACTAGTAATTCTAAAATTGGTGCGCATGCATGTATTATTAATCTCTTCATTATGATTGCTTTTTAATGGTTGTAAACGTTAGAACTCGCCTTAAGTTTTACTTTCTCAAAAAAGAAGTTGAAAACATGAAAAGAGATTTTAAATAGAGATTTGAAGCTTATAACTTTATCTAATGACTTGAGAAGTAAGAGGGATAGTCAATCTGAAATCATAGTACAAGGGTAAGTATGGAAAACACTCTAAGACTGAAAGGTGATAAGTGATAATCATCTAATAGGGATGAATGGATTTTAGGTGAAATTATCTTGTCTGATTTTTCATGCTAAGAACCGGGATAGTATTACTAGTATTAGACACCTAGGGAGTTATGAAATCATGGGCTCTCAACCCTAGTGTTCTAAAATCACTGATAACACTTTAAAAAACATCCATAACTTGCAAACATTAGTTTATTTATTATTTTTATCTCTCATCAAAAGTAGATTTTTTGAGTTGATTTAACTTTTAATCGACGTATTGTATGTCATATTCTCTATGGGATTAACCCCAACCTTTTTGGATTCTATATTTTCCAGCGACCACTTTATGCTTCTGAATTGAGGTGTAAGTCTGGGCACATAAAATTTTGGCGCTGTTGTCGGGGAATATCATTTTGTCTCCTTGGAATTATGAGCTTCAACATAAAAAAATCTTCATCAACATCACCCACATTCTATACAGTCTTGGATATTTCATTTTCTTCATCCTCCACAAAGCACAATGTTTAAATGGTTAGAATGTGATCTAAGGGGCACAAATGTAAAAGTTGTTTCATTTTTGGCAATCTTGTCCCCATTTGTATTAGAGGAGTAAACCGTGAATCATTGAACTTACATTTCAACATCTAGTATCATCTCCTTTATATCAATATCTTAAATGTTCTTGGGGTTGTATGTCTTGCAGATCCATATCAATTCCTCGTGATCAATCCTCACCTCCTTCCATGAATACAAACTCTAAATTAACATCGACAAATATTTGGTGTTGAACACCAAAATTATTAACTTTATCTTTCAAATTTGCTTCCAAGTTGCAGATTTGAATTTTGAAATATGCCACCTTTTGGCAAAACTCCACATGTCTTTCAAGGCAATCTCCCAACACTTTTGAAAACACTTGACAAAAGTCATCATAAATCATTATCCATTCTAGGATCACAACATTCAATATGTCAAAATCTTCTTCATGAAGTTTAGACAACCCTGTGGCATGTGAATGCTCAACATAAGAACTAAAAGGTGTACACAACTTGCTCCCGATGACATTCTCATAGTTTTTCTATTGGCTACAACCATCAACATTATTTTCACCCCAAGATACCATTTAACAACTAAATAAAAATGAAAAACATAATATAAAATAACACTAAAAATATAATAAAACTATAAACACATATTCACAAATTTGAATCAAATCAAATAAGCCTGTACTTCCCAAACTAACTCAGTACACCAAATTATTCCCCAACAACGATGCTATTTTTGATAATGCTCAATTACGCTTCAAAATCAATCTAAATTGTACGTGGAATAGTCAAGTATAATTACCCAGGGGTCGAACCTACAAGTAATAATATAAAGTCAATCGAGTAAGAACGGATACTAAAGCCTATTACTATGACTCGAACAGTCTAATAAGTAAAGATGGGATACATATAGAAAAAGGTGTCACAAATAGAAGATATAAAATAAAACAAGGGTTTGATCTATGGATGTCAAGAACATCTTCTTGGTTTTTTACTTATCAAAGGAGGAAAAGAACACTACACCTTGGGTTGAAGATTTGGATGAAACTGTTGTAACATTTGTACCCATTTCTTCTTCCCTTAGTTTTATTGTATATTTTAGTGAGTAGTTTTTATTTCTTATTTGTATATTATTGATAGAAATATTTTAATATTTATTCAAGAATGTTGATTTTGATTCTATTTCTTGCTTTGATATAAATTAATTACTTATTGCTCATTATTCGGGTTTCGTAGATCTAAATCATTGCATTTTTATTAATTTCCAATATGAGTAGATAACCCTACGACTATCCCATTTATCTTGATATATCTTGACCATAGAAAATTCATATTGGGAACTTTGATTTAGCATCTTGAGTATTTTCCTCATTAATAGATTTGATCCATAATTAGAAGAATCCTAGTGTAGCCTAATTGGATTGTGTTTATGCTCCTTAGCTTGGGTCGGTAGAACAAGAGATGGAAGGTTTGTTAGTATTCAAAAATCTAGTGACACATGATATTTAGTGTTGAAAGATGCTATTAATGCATTAGAATCCAAGGCTAATCTTTAAGCCCATATGTAATCAATCTAGTATTTGATTAGTTATAATGGATCATTGATAGAATTAATTACCTAAACTATTTATTGTTCTCATTGGATTATGAGTCATAGATCAAACCCTTGTTTTATTTTATATCTTTTATTTGTGACACCCTTTTTCTCTATTTATCCCCCCTTTATGTGTTAGACCCATTCAAGTCGTAGTAATTGTGCTTTAGTTTCAATTCTTACTCGATTATCTTTATATTGTTCCTCATAGATTCGACCTCGATCTTATAAATCAGGTAATTATACTTGACAATGTCCACATACACTTTTAGATTGATTTCGGAGTGTAATTGTGCATTATAGATGAGACCCATTTCCATGAGTTGTCTTTGCATAGGGCTATGATTATGCCCACAAGGCATGAGAAGGTTTGTTTCTTCATCAAAGGATTGATTTTTCAACTCCTCTTTGCCATAAAGCATATGATTTCAGATGGGAGGTCCTTTCTTGAGGTGGAATACCATACACAGACCATAGGGAGTTTGCATCACGAGGACCATGGGGGGAAGTGATAAAAGGCCATGCCTCTAAAGCATTTTTAGTAGCTCTAGGTTAGTCAATAGAGGGTTTATAGGTAGCATCCTATAGCAGCAACAACTTTAGTGTAATCTAGCCATAACAACCAGCCATCTTGAGCTTCATATTCTAAGTTTTAGGGTTGTGGTAGCTAGGCTAGATCATCCAATGGTTATCGTTAGAGCAAGGCTTTGGATGGGTGTTATGAGTGTAGGAAGTTTGTTAAATATTCCAAATATTTTCCCTGATATTGGAAAATTCATCCAACAATAGTAGTAGCGCATCCCCTTCAGGAAGTTCCACAACCGGCTGAAGGTGGTTATTAGTCAAGTAAAGGAGCTCATGGTGGTCTTCAATCTGGTAGAAGATGTGGTCATACAAAGTATCAGTTCTATGGTGGTCATCTTCAGCTGTGTACTATTCTCAATAGATTTGAGGTGGAGGCCTATAGCATTCCATAAACCACCTTTGGCTTTATTTGATTTGGATCATAGTTATTTGTATATTCATATTTGCTTTGCACATTATCTAGAGTTGACCAACGAGTCATTATTTGGCCCATGTGTGTAGCTTCTCTTGTACAGGATTCCTTAGTAGTGCATTATGTTGATAGATCCTGCATTATAATTATATGTGAGTATGAAACTTAGGCTGACTTTATGGTATTAGATAAGGTTGACTATAATGTTATATTTAGCATGGATGGGTTATCACCCTCACCATGCGTCTCTGGATTGTTATGCTAGGATCATTACCTTAATCATCCCCGTGTACCTAATTGTGTGGCAGGGTCTTGTTAGCTACTCACTAATTGGGTTTATTTTATGCATTCATACTTGGGATTACTATCTAAGGGTACCTCGTATTGTTTGTGTTTCCTTAATTTATCATATTCTTGCTAGATAAATTTACTACTTATAGGTGTTTCTTGAGTTTGAGCTATATGTGGTACTGGCTTGCAGTCCGATTATATGTTGTTTTATGTGATTATTTCATTGCGCGCTGACTTGAGTAGCCCTTGTCTGATAAGTTGGTTTTTTTCCTCTTGTATTTAATTATATTCGTTATTGGATGGTCACCTATGAGTTATCTCTTGGTTACTTATGCTTAGCCTAAACCATGCACTTACTTAATGTTACTTGTTATATTATTACTTGATTGGGTCTGTTTTGAGAGAGATTGTACCCATGCCTGTAAGTGTATTACCCTCATAGGAAATTTCTTTTAGTAGTGTATCGAGTGTGTCAATATTGTGTATGACCTTTCGTAGATATATCCCTTTAATGGATTCATCTTACTCTAATGTAGCCCGAGTGCAGCATAATTATCATTACCGCTTGATTTTATTTAATCTTTTTATTAGGTGTGGTGTGTTAGTGAGCCAGGGATTTTTTCCCTGTTTCTATTCCTATGTTCTAGAATGGCACAACGAAAGTATGGAGGAGTTCGTAGAGTTGTTATAGGTTGTGATTCAGTGGTTTCAATTAAATTTACTAGCAAAGATGCCCATTTTAGTGTTTAGAGGAGTCCGGGGTGAGATTTATGAAGCTTAAGGACTTTTTGATTTTAACTCGGATGTTGAATTCTTCTAGCTGAATCCAGAGACTTTCTCGGTGCTTGGTGATGATTATGGTATTGTTGAGTTGTTTTGGGGCTACCAGACCAAGTAACTGATTTGCTTTTAATTAGCATAGGTGATCGAAATTTGGCCTCTGTTTCATCTCCATAGTGACTATTAGACTTGGACATGGAATCCTTATATAGTTAGTTAGCTTGGCCTGATATGCTTGTATTAAAGGTAGTTCTATTAGAATCAAAGGCTGCATTTGCATTCTGAAGGTTGATTATGATGTGATTGTTATTGTTGAGTTCACCATGTTGTTCACTTCTTATCGTTTAGGTTTCTCCCTTCTCGGAGGAATTCTTAGTTCATATCTTATCTCTAGGCTAGTTCATTTGCATGAGGTGCAAGTTTTCATCATTTATGAATATGATCTTTATGTTCTTGTTCATGGTAGGATTCACATCTAATAGGAGTTGCAGTCTGAATTTATAGATGGTCATTTGGGGCATTGGAAAGATAAAGGAGTGCATTTTCCCCAAGCCAAACAGTTGATGATCGAGAGTTATGTCATGAATCTCAAGCATGTTCAGTGATTCTAGCATTTAGGGTGTGATGGGCTTTGAAATGAGGGGACATCTTAGCCCTAGGTAATATTGGGCCTTTTGAGATACTTTGTAGAGTTGGTGATGTTTCCTATCAGTTGGATTTTCCTCCAGAGTTCTTTGTAATTCATCTGGCTTTCTTTATGTCGATGTTACATCATAATATCTCATATTCGTCTAGTGTGCTCTGATGGGATTCTATGGATGTCTTGGGTGAAGAGGCTAAGCGACTGAGGTCCACGGGGATTCCTGTGTGAGGATTCAGTGGATGCATTGTCTGGTCGAGAAGGCTACCTGAGAGAGTGACCGGATCATGCAGGACTAATTTCCCCACTTGTTTAAGCTTCTAGGTACTTTATACTCCTTTAGTTTTACGGATAAAGTCTATTTAGTAATGGATGTTGTAATGACCCTCCAGTTCATTTTTGTATTTTTTTTTTCTGTTTCTTGCATTTTGATCCTAAATTGTTAGTTTTGTTGTAAAACTACGCCTGATTTGGGAACCGTAATTTTTTTAAAAATAAAATAAAATAATATATTAGTTTTATCTTCCTAAAATATCTTAAACATTTACAAAATATTCTTTTATCACAATATAGGTGAGTATGTTTATATTTATAAGAGTTTTTAATAATTTATAATATTTTAATAAATATAGTAAGTCTAATTATTTTAAAAAAACTGTTAATATAAGAGGTAGGTTTGATTTAAAATATATTTTGTATTAATTATGATATATTTTAATTTTTTTATTTATTTACCATGAACCTGGCATATCCAAAGGTATACCTAACATGAACCCACCTACCATTAACTAGATAAGGGATGTGTTTGTTAACAGACACACACATGTGAAAGTTTACTAAGGCGACAAGGACACCTAAGGTTGTGATGAATTTATCACTTAATAGTAATAATTAATTATGACCATTTTTTTTTTCTTTATACATAGGCACAAGCTACATAAACTTTTGATTCCCTCTTCGTTACAAAACTCAGCTAAGTACTTTCTTTACATGGAGACAAAATGTTTCACTAGATTCATTCCTGTAGAATTAGCTATATAGATATTGCACCTTACACACATATACATACAAAGACATAAATATATTCATATCAACCTATCCAAGCTCAAAGTCAAGATATGTCTAGCGTGACAACATTCTGAGGTGATTTGAAAGGGAATTATTAGTCACTCCTCTAAAATTGGATGTAACAAATCTTTCTTCATATTTATAAATATTGATATAGATTAGTGTGTTTTGTGCCTACACGCAGTCAATATAGAGATGTATAGTCCCATTGAAATTTCACCTTTTTTTTTAAACAATGAAACATCGACGACCCTTTTGTCGCAGTTTGCTCCTCCTGGAGCATTACACCATTTTTCATCTATTTATATATTTTGTTATACATCTTTAATCTGGACTCAACTTTATCTTTTTCATTATTTAGTTCTTAAAGTTTCCTCTTCATACCCTTCAATTGATTATTCGTATCTATCTCTTTTTCACGGACAATTATTTATCTTTTCTGTCTTAACAGACTCCCTTTAAACTTATCCAATTTAGTTTCTTGTTTTGTAGTGGATACCTACAATGTTACATATCCAAACTAACACTGCAACATTGTTAGTTTGGATATGTTACATTGTAGGTATTCACTACAAAGCAACAAACTAAATTAAATAATTTAGGAAGGAATGCATTAGATAGATTAGATAAACAATCATCCGTGAAAAAGAAATAAATAAGGAGAATCAATTGAAGGATATGGAGTGTAAATGTGAAGAACTAAATAATGAAAAGATAAAGTTAAGTCCATCTGAAGATGTATGAAGAATTATAAAAATAGATGAAAAATGGTATAATGCTTCAGGAAGATCAAACTACGAAAAAAGGGTAATCAAAGTGTCACAGTTTCAAAAGAAGGTGGAATTTCGATGGGACTATACATCTCTACGATATCAATGCATAGGTAAAAAACACACGAATCTGACTAAATATTGTTAACTGTAAAGAAAGACACACTCATCAATTTTAGAGGACTAATAACTACCTTTTTATTTTAAGTACTACATACGAGCTAACTTACATTTGGCTAATTGCTCAACTAAGCTAAGTTAAAGTTTGACTAAGTATGCTAAACTTAAAGTTCTGATGAGGAGCCAAATTAACATATATTTTAGCCATTATTGTCTTATATCTTAATAGTTTTATTTGTTTCTTGAGTAATAAATATAA
>JBDJHY010143377.1:2266-13118 GCA_039654485.1 Withania somnifera | reverse complement strand
ATAATAATAATAATAATAATAATAATAATAATAATAATAATAATAATAATAATAATAATAATAATATATATATATATATATATCGAAACTTAAGTATTGACTAAAGTTGTATATTAATGAGTTGTACTATTATATCTATATATAGGCAACAAGAAATGGTGGGAACATTTCTTAGTTACTTAATACTTATCTTATTTTATCTCATTTTAGAAGTACTCAAATATTGTATAGTTCTGTAATAAAATAAATATAAATTATAAAATATATCATAATTAATAAAAAATTATTCCTAACAATACTTACCTTGTAGAATATTTATTTTTTAACATAAGTTTACGTGGTATTTTTGTTATGGTACTACTAAAATACAAAACTTTAACAAATATCATAGTTAAACATTTTGTAGTTCAAAATTATTTTAAAAAATATTAAAATATTTGCATGTTTGTCAAATACCAATACAAATAAAACTCTAGAGTTTTGTTATCCCATTTTATAAGTACCAGAATATTGTGTAGTTCTGTAATAAAATAAATACAAATTGTAAAAAATACCACATTAATAAAAAATTATTTCTAGCAATACTTACCTTGTAAAATATTTAATTTTTAACTTAAGTTTACCTGGTATTTTTATTATGGTACTATTAAAATATAAAACTTTTATAAAATATCATAGTTAAATATTTTGTAGTTCAAAAAAACCTTTAAAAAATATTAAAATATTTATATAAATACTAATAAAAATAAAACTCTCGAGTTTTGTGGGCTTTTACAATAAAGCTGGATACTCGAGCTTTGAATTAAACATCATCGCAAGTTTAAACGAACAGCTCAGGGGATCGATTTAAAGGTCCACCTAACCTAAATTCAGCATTTCGAGCTAATGGATCTGTCAAATTTTGAACCTGAGGTCTCAATCATCAAAATTTGACCGGAGTTAAAATTTCAACTCTGAGACGTTATTATCCCATCAAATGAGATAAATCACACTAAAAGCTTCTAGACCTAGACCAAGGGTCCATATAGGCCAAAATCTTCATTTCGGAGTTAATAGAACTAACAAAATTCGATTGTAAGCTTGTCTCAAACGAATATTGACTAAACTCAATGATTACTTACCTATGTTTAGGCTCTAAAATATGAAAAATGAGATAACTCTAAACTGAATCAGCATGAAGTCTATCATACACGTAGCTCTTCTGCTTACTCTGTGTTTCCTGTAGTCTATCCTAGATCATACAAACCTGGTTAAGAGAATCACGGAGAAATTAGTACCCTAAACTCTGGCCAAGAACCATTAAACTACCCAATAGGCGAACGACACCTCCCACCATATAATGCCCTGAACAGTGCAATCTAAATGATGGAGTGGTTGTTATTACTATATGCAAACTTTTCTAAGGCCACATGTTGGTCCTACAAACCCCCAAAATATAATACACAAGCATTCAGCATGTCCTTCAGGACCTAAATAGTCCTCTCGGACTAGCCATTAATCTGTGGGTAGAATGTTGTGCTAAGACGAACCTTGGTACCCACCTACCGCTGAATATTCCCCCAAAACTAAAAGGTGAACTATGTGCCACGATCTGAAATAATGGATACCGAAATTCCATGTAAAAGAACAACCTTATGAATATACGCGTGCTAAATGATCGGCGATGTAGGATGAACGAATAGGGATAAAGTGTGCTGACTTAGTCAACCTGTAAACAATAACCCAAATAGATTTATAACTCCTAGAATTTTTTAGCAACCCTGAAATAAAATCCAAAATCACATGCTCCCACTTCCACATAGAATAGGAAATATCTGCATCAGACCACCTAGCCTCTGGTGCTCAAATTTAACCTGATGGTAGTTCAAACACTGAGAAACATACTCTGTAGTATTCCTCTTCATACCACTCCACTAATACAATGATCACAAGTCGCAATACATCTTAGCTTCACCTAAGTGGATATCCAAAGTCGTGAGCCTCACGTAGAATCAATTGCACCAAACCACCAACTAGCAGAACACAAATTTTACCACCATACCTCAAAACCCTATCTAAATCAAAAGTGGCCCTACCGGCCTTACTAAACAACATCTGATCATAAAAGGTACTCAAATGTTGATTCTTGAACTCACACTATTGAATTTGATCAAGTAAAGAAAACTGAGCCTCAACATTAACTAACACCCTCCTAGGATCTGATACGTCTATCCTAACCAAACGATTAACCAAATACTTGATGTTTAAGGCTGACGGCCTCGTTAAAACTAACAATAAAACTAAACTACCCCTACTAAATATATTTCAACATAAGGAAACCACTACCACATTTGCCTCACACGGATGGTATAGAATAGTAATACCATAGTCCTTCAATAGATCAATGCATCTCTGCTTCCTCGATTTGAGCTTTCATTGTCTCATAATGTAATGAATACTATGATGGTCAGTATAAATATCACTGGAAACTCCGTATAGTAATACCTCTAGATCTTAAGAGCAAAGACCACTGCCGTAAACTCTAAGTCTTGGGTGGGGTAGTTACGCTCATGAACCTTCAACTACCTCAAAACATATGCAATAACTTAACCCTACCGCATCAAAACACACCCTAAACCAATATTTGAAGCATCATAGTACACATAAAAGGTCTGTACCTTAATCGGTAAGGTCAAAACCAGCGTTGAAGTCAAAAACCCCTTATGCCTCAGAAATCTCGCCTCACACTCCTCCAACCACTAAATAGGAACATCCTTCCAAGTCAATCTAGTAAATGGCACTGTTATCGAAGATAATCCCTCAACAAATTATCTGTAGTACCCTGTAAACCCAACAAAGCTCGAAATCTCGAAAAGAGACATCGATCTCGTCCAATTACAAATCGCCTGAACCTTTTATAGGTCCACTATAATCCCATACTTAAACACCACGTTTCCTATAAATGCTACAGACTCCAACAAAAACTCACTCTCAGAGAACTTGACATAAAAATGATGTTCTCTCAAGGTCTGGAGCACAGTTCTAAAGTGTTCTCGTGCTCCTACTCACTCTGCGAGTAAACTAGAATATCATCAATGAATACTATCACAAATGAGTCTAAATACGGCTTGAGCACCCTGTGTATCAAGTCCATAAAGGCTGCAGGGACATTGGTCAACCCAAAAGACATGACTAGGAACTCATAATGACCATAGCGAGTCCTTAATGCAGTCTTACCGATGTCTTATTCCCTAGGCCTCAATTGATGATACCTGACCTCACATCGATCTTAGAAAACACTATCGTACCCTAAAGTTGGTCAAATAGATCATTAATCCTAGGCATAAGATACTTGTTCTTAACAGTATCCTTATTAAGTTGTTGATAATAATATACATTGATCTATCCTTCTTCTTTACAAATAACACAAGAGCACCCTTTAGAGAAACACTCAAACGAATAAAATTGTTATTTAGAAAATCCTGGCGCTGAGCCTTCAGCTCCCTCAACTCAGCAGGAGCTATATGATATACAATAATAGAAATAGTCATGTTAACTAGTTCTAGCTCTACGACAAGATCAATATCACGCTTGGATGGGAGGAAAGGTATGTCAGTTGGAAAGACATCCAAAAACTCACAACCAATAGGCATAAACTTGGGAAAAGAAGTGTCGTCTTGAACTTTACAAACATAAGCTAAGTAAGACAGACATCCTCTTGCCACCAACTTCATATCCTGATGGTAGGAGATGATCCCTGTTGGTGTTGCGGACAATAGAACCCTATCACACCACCGGGGAAACACCAGGAACGGCTAGAGTCATGATCTTGGCATAGTAATCCAAAACTGCATGGTAAGGGGGTTACCAGTCTATGCCCATTATAATATCAAAATCTAACATATCCAGGAGCATTAGGTCAGTCCAGGTATCATACCCTCCAACAAAAATCAAAAAATACCTAACAACCCAATTCATTACTAAAAGTCTCCTATTAAGGTAGCAACAGATACAAGCTCATATAATGGCTCACTAGACAACCCATAATAAAAGTAGAAAGACACATACAAGCAAGTAGAACTAGGATCAAATAGGGTTGGGCTAATCTATGGCACACAGAAATCTTACTGGTAATAACAGCATCTGAGGCCTATGCCTCCAGTCTACTGGGAATACCATAAAATTAGAGATGACCACCGCCTGACCGACCACCATCGCAACTACCAAACCTACCTTACTGACCCCCACTACAAGTAACTTGAATCGGGGCCCCACCTCTAGCTAGTGGCAGCACCAATCTCAATGGTTAAGTTGGCTATCGAACTGTCTAAAGAGTACCCCTCTGAGGAAAGTCTATTCTAATGCCCTATAACCCCACACTCAAAGAACAACCTCGGTGGCCTATTCTAACATGAACCACAGGAAAACTAGGAATGGCTACCCGACTGGAGAACCCAAAACCACTTGATGATTGCACGGAAGATAAAGCGCTGAAACCTTACTGAATTAACTCGGATATATGGAACGATGTCCACACTGGCCTACTAGACTAGCCCTTCTAAAACTTCTACTGGTAACCACGTCCCCCAAAAACATACCCATTTAACTCCCCTGGAGCCGAGGCCTCTAATTGTTGTGGATGCGTGCCTATGGATAAAGAAACTCCATAATCTGGGCATGATCAACCACAGTTTGAAAAGAACAACCCTTGACACTAACAATTCCACAACCTCTCTATGTTTTTCCCACAATGCATAGCAATCTAATGAATCGCTCATGCTCCATAGGTATAAGCTCAACTCCATGCATAGATAATAGATAGAATCCAGACTCAAATTTTGCAACCAGCATTGATCCTTGATCAAGAAGACAAAACTCCTCACTCAACTTTCCCTTCTCAGCTTGAAACAAAACTTCTGCATGAACCTCTCATCGAATACTGACCAAGTCATTTGAGGAAACCCAACTGTCCTACAAGTCACATGTGTTCCCCACCACAGATTCGTCACATCCCTTATTTGAAACATGGTATAGGAGACCTTGTGACCCTAACAAATAGAGGTTCTTCAACCTTTCCTCACACTCAATAACAAAATCATAGGCGTTCTCTCAAGGAGTGCCTGTAAACCTTAGTGAATCAAGGTGAAGAAATCTATTCAGGTGCTTCTGCTCTAAATCTATCATAGGTGTATGAGGTGATGTTGGCTGTGCAAATGTTTGTATGGGAAACACCCGAAAGAAAGGGAAACCGCTGCTACATGAGCGGAAAGAGGAGATGCAGCAACAAGTTGCACTTCAAAACTAACTGCACCTACGGCTACCCCCGAGAGGATGTCTAGGGGTTGTCCGAAGGCAATTCTCAAATACACCCAGCAACTTCCATAACAAAGCCCTAACATCTAGGGTGGGAATTAGTGTTGGAGCTGGTGGTGTCTGGGTGGTCCCCGAGCCCACTAGCTAATGAGAAGGGGGTAACTGAACTGATTTATGGTCATGAACTGGTGTTGGCTGTATAATAAGTACCTAGTAGACCTCGTGGGTGCCATAGAAAAGCCTTATGCTAAAGCTCGATCCACTGGGTCATTGGGCTCACCATCACTCACAATCGTCAATCATGGTTGTTCCATTTGCGGAAGAGTGAAGGTAAAAAATGAGATTTCCAGGAAACCATCTAGGATACAAGTACAATGTAAGATCAGAAAAAGGGAGTTCCATTCCTAGATGTCCATTGTATCCTCCTAAAGATAGGATATGGACATCTTCACACGATCCACAAGTCACTACAAAACATTGACTTTGAAATACTGAAACTAGTCAGAACCCAAGATCTCATACCAAGTTGTCACGACTCGATTTCTCAAGTTGTGATGGAACGTATAACCTTTATGTAGGCAAACCAATCCCCATAGCCCCGAACTGCAGTAACGGGATACTATAATAAATAAGGCTAAGTACAAGAAGGTAATATAATAAATTGCAAGAGGAAAGGAAAATGAAAGATTAAAAGGATAATATAGTTAGAAACCTCTCGAAAGATTTGGTATAAGTGTATACATGAGGCATTAAAAGTAAAAGAGAATAGAATATACATAAGATACAATATAAAAACCATCTTTTAAATACATAAGGAAAAGGATCCAGTCCGAAGAGATGTAAGTAACTCTGGACGCCAGAAGCTCACCTGTATCTCCAAAAGCAGCTAACACCCACGATTAATGATGTCAACGGCAGTGGCTCATACTAGGATTTTCACCAAGAAGATCAAGAAGTGTAGTGTGAGTACTAACTGCCAAAGAAAGAGTACCCAGCAGGCTTCAAGGGCCCATCGGGCATTTAACATGTATAACTTACAATAAACAGCAAGAAGGTAAATAAAGTATGTTATAAAGGTAGGTAAAACAGCACAAGAATCTAGCTATACAATGAGGAGCAAGAAATACAGATATCAAGTAAACTCAGTTAGCCATGACGGTAAAGTAGGAGCTCTGTTAAGAGAAGAACGTACTTGGGGTCCCTTTAGCAGTACAACAATAATAATAAGGGAGTAGGTAATAAAAGGTAGCAAGAAATACCACGAGGAAACGGGTGGTGTACCAGTAACCTCAATAACATGGATAGTGAAGGATATGATAAGCACAAATACGTACAGATAGATCCATAAGGTAAGGATCAATAAATAACAACATCAATTGTCTATTACAATTACAAGTAATAGTAATACAGGTAAAACCCCTCTGAGCCCCTATAAGAATGGAACAGAATAGATAAGGCATGCTCACCCTTTCGCCATTCCATACTAACGGAGAGTTTATACAAAAACCAAGTGCAGTGAAGTAACATACAAATGATGATGCAACAGTCCCTGTGTAGGCTCCTCCTTCGGTACCCGTAGGCCTAGCATGTAGGACCCGTGGAAGGCCTTCCCCCGAATACCTCTTTTTTAGAAGTCTCCGATTAGCATAAATAATTGGTGTAAATAACTAGAACTCTTCTTTTTTTTTTAATAACTAGATACACACACACACCAAACTTGAGTTTTAACTAAAGTTATATATTAATTAGTTATACTACTATATCTATAAATAGGCTATGAGAAATGGTGGGAACATTCCTTAGATTACTTAATGCTTATCTTATTTTATCTCATTTTATAAGTGCTCAGATATTGCATAGATTCGTGTTAAAGTAAATACAAATTTTAAAATATATCATAATTAATAAAAAATTATTTCTATAAAGACATACCTTGTAAAATATTAATTTTTCAACGTAAGTTTACCTGATATTTTTATTAGGGTACTAACAAAGTATAAAATATTTATAAAATATCATAAATAAATATTTTGTAGTTCAAAAATTATTTTATAAAAAAGAAAAATATTTACATATTTTTCAAATACTAATAAAAACGAAATTTCTCGAGTTTCACAGGTTTTTACAACAAAGTTTGCAACTCGAGTTTTGAATAAGACACCAAGGCAAGTTTAAACAAACAGCTCAGCGGACCGAAGTAAAGGTCCCTAATTTATTGTACTAGATTTCTACTTCTACCCTTATTTATGTTATCATCTTCTGCTTTTGGTTATTACTTTTGTTCCTGTACTTGTTGGGTGATTCTTCTATGGTGCAATGTAGGTGCCCTCATAACCTGAGAAATCGGGTCATGAAAAAATCTACACCCTCTAAGAAACGACTATACCCAGTCTTATGCTACCTGTTTGCTCTGAAAATCTTTTTTGCAAAAAAAATCATTTTTTTCATATGCTTTATTTAATTTTTTTCACGGGGATAAGATCTACAACTTAACCCGTAACAAATGAAAATTCTTTCAAATCAAAACGCACAAACTTGTCATCTACTAAAAATACATCTCATGCTTCATCTTCTCTTGAACATGACGAGAAAGCACGTAATAAATCATCTATCCATTAAATTAATTGAAATATTTTGATAAATATTTTTAATGAGACCGAAGTAGGAGTTCTTGAATCACTTATTATGTTTGTAATCAATCAGCACTTTCACAAATTCAAGAAGCAAAGATAGACTAGACGTAAGAAATTTTTACTGAAAAAACTTCAATTCATCCAACAAAGTATTTCAAACCATATTTTTCAACATTGATATTATTTAAAAAGTGTGGGGAAAAAAGGAGATCCTCATCCTCATTTTTGAAAGCAAATTACTCAAAATTAGAATGCTCAGGCTTAGGCTGTCCAGCACTAGCCTTATCGTCCAATACTCATTTGGCGGTGTCTAAGTCTGTCTCAGCTTCTGTTTTTTTTTATTCCCAAAATTTTCCTCAATCATGTTTTTCATTTATCTATCTCAGGGGTTTTCTTCAACAAATCATTTCTTTCTATTAGGGTGTATTATTACATTCCCTCCTCCTTTCCTTTACTTCTTACAATTTTTAAATTTTTACAAACAAATGATAGACTAGCATCATGTAAAACAAGTAATCAAAGACCAGACTAGCAATAAACACAAAAATGAATGAACATAAATAGCAACAAACCTTAAAAATATATAAAGATGGATGAATATAAATAAGAAAAAAGGGTCATTGAATCAAGCAAATATCAAGAAATGACAAAAATTCAACAATAAAACCAAAAAAATTTGATATCAAGAAATGACAAAAATTCAACAATAAACCCAAAAAAAATTCAAAAAGTTCTAAAATTTATGAACAAAAAGATCACAAAACTATCAAAAAATATATCAATTAGAACTAAAGATGCTTGAAATCACAAAACAACTTACCTAAAAAAAGAGAAATTGAAAATCACTGCCTATTAAAAGAAGATGGAACATCTGAAAGTTTAGAGCACTTCTCAAATATTCAAAATCGAAATGTTGAAAAAAGGGGAAACGGGACTTTAATTTATTTAATGTATTAATTGGAGACCCAAATGTATTTTAAAACTAGTTAAGACATGCCCCAAACTTTTTAACGTCATAAAGAACCCAACCCCACGGACACAAAGCCCACACAAACCCCATCTTTTTCTCTTTTCCAAACTCTAGCCCTAAAAAATAAGCGAAAAAAAATGAGTGGCCTTTTCTGCAATAAATTTTCAAAGTGACATTTTATCAAATCTTCTCTAAGTTACACTTAATTAAATATTACCTACTCATGTTTAATATGATTTCTTAATTATGCTAAAATTCATTTTTTTTAAATAAGATAAATTTGAAAAATCAAAATTAATATATTTTAATCATATAAAATTATTTTATATTAAACTAAACATAAAAATTAAAAATACTATATTTGTGAGTGATG
Organism: Withania somnifera; assembly: GCA_039654485.1. Taxonomy (NCBI): domain Eukaryota; kingdom Viridiplantae; phylum Streptophyta; class Magnoliopsida; order Solanales; family Solanaceae; genus Withania; species Withania somnifera. The sequence goes on along the minus strand of JBDJHY010143377.1, from coordinate 3,850 downwards.
ATTTACAACGAAGAGAACTCTTTTTATTTATAGGAAAAATTACCTAACTTTTTCTCAAAAATAAACCTATATTCTAACTTGATAGATAGATACTCACAATGACTTGATAGACCTTCAGTATAACTTGATAGACATTTACAATACTACTCAATTATTTAAACACTCCCCCTTGAATGTCTATCAATAGATAATGGGTCTTATTAAAACCTTACCAAAAGAACTCAAAGACAGAAAAAAAACTAGTCAAGAAAAAAAGAGTACACAGATTTATTAATATGCATTTAGGTTGCCTCATTAAAAATCTTACAAGGAGAACCCATTGGGAAAAACTCTTATAAAGGAAAAAAAGTAGAGCGTGTTTTAACTCCCCCTAATGAGTACATCAATCTAAGGACTTGAATCGTCACATACCAATCTTGTGCACCATCTTCTTGAAGGTTGTTGTTGGTAGGTATGAATAACCAGTCATATTATTACTTGAAAAAAATAGTTGCATGTCGATATCATCATTCTTCTGAAATCTGTGGAAAAATGTTCTTCCCTTTGTGGATCCTCCTTTTAGTTGTGTTATGCATGTTACATTGTCTTTGTTTAAGACTATGGATCACATTATCACATTTTATCGAATGAGATGGATCATTGGTTGTAGCCATAGACGCTCTCAGATGGATCATTGACCATAATCACACACGCTCTCGTCTGGCTTCATGAATGGTTATTATTTCAGCATAATTTGATGAAGAGCCACGATAGACTGCTTTGTAGATCGCCAAGATATGACAGTACCTCCACATGTGAATATGTAGCCTATTTGTGATCGAGCCTTGTGTGGGACAGATAAATACCCCGCATCAACATAGCCAACAAAATTAGAATTGTAATTATTAGAATAAAATAAACTCATATCGATAGTCCCTTTTAGGTACCGTAATATGTGTTTGACTGGATTCTAGTGTATTTTTTTTGGAGAAAAACTATATCTTGCTAATAAATTAACTGAGATGGCTATGCTGAGCCTTGTAGTAGTGAGATACATTAATGCACCAGTTCACTAAAATATGGCATCTCATGACCAAGAATTTCCTCATTGTTTTCTTAAGGTTGAAATGGATCCTTATTCACATCAAGAGATCAAACAACTATTGGAGTATTTAATGGATGTCATCCATCCATGTAAAATTTGTTCAACACTTTTCCAGTGTTAGCAGATTGATATACAAAATGTTGTTTGCCAACTGTTCAATTTACAAACCAAGACATAACTTTGTATTTTCAAGGTCTTTACTTGAATTACTTCTTTAAATAATCATTGCCTTTTGAAGCTCTGTTGGAGTTCTGATAAAGTTTAGGTCATAAACATAAACAGAAAGTATAACAAACTCCGATGTAGTTCTCTTTATAAAAACGCACAGGAAAGTGACATTATTTATATAACCTTCCTTTGATAAGTCATCACTAATGCAATTATGCCACATGCGTTCTGATTGCTTTAGACCATATAAAGATCTTTGCAATCTAATGGAATCCATTTCCCAAGCTTTTGAACTAGATGTTCAGGCATCTTAAATTCTTCAAGGATTTTCA
>JBDJHY010143367.1:0-11224 GCA_039654485.1 Withania somnifera | reverse complement strand
CTTTGGTCAATATTTTATCAAAACAAACTCAGAATAGAATGTTTTTCTACATCATAGAGTCTGAAACGTCATTTCCATGCAATTGGCATATTTGGTTTGTGCGTATCGTGTTCCATTTGGGCTGAAAAAACATTTTCCTAAAGTTTCATATTGTTGCAAGCCTGCTAGTGCACTCCCAGGCCTTAGCACAATCACTCTAGGAAGCACTGACGGTACTAAGGATTGACAAGGCTCAGCACGATCACGCTATTGTGGCACTATCAGCGCTGAGTTGCGATGCACCTTCCTTGACGTGAGTGCATCGCTAGAGCACCAATGAAGTTTTCCTGTCCATCGGATAGTCAGCACGATCGCGCTATTTGAGCATTGAGTATTCTATTTGTTTTTTCTTCCATTTAGCGCAAATGGTGTTGAGACCTAGACCAGATATAAATAGTTCAAATCCCAAATTTTCTCTTAAAAACATAGGTTTTATCCATTTTTGGACCTTGGGTAGAATTGGGAACATAATTTATTTGATCATTATTCAATTATTTGTAAGTTTTCAAAAACATTTCACCCAATTTCACCAAAAAGATCCAAAATTCAGCATGTAAGTTCTTTACTTTAATATCATTGATTCTTGATTACTCTTTTCTCTTCTTAGCTCCAAATTTTGGGTATGAGCTCCGTACAATGTAGGGAATATTTTTGTACCTTTTATTTGGAGTTTTGGGTTCATAGGCTCATTTGGGTCATATTTTCCTTTAGCTATAATTGTAACTTTATGGGTATAGTTTGACTCATATAAACGTGTATATTATCATTTTTCTATTTTATTATCGTTTAATCTCATTTGTACATTTTTGGATCTATTTGGGCCTACTCTGCTCAGTATTTGTAAGACTTTCCTTAGACGTCAGATAGGCTATGGCTTATCGATATTAGACTTCTAGTATATGGGAAATAATTATAGTAATTAGCCGTCCTATTGGGCTTTCTAGGTTTGCTACCCTTGACCCCTATCCTCTTCTTTAATCTATTTTTTAATTACATACTGGTGTTGTATTCACTATTATAATTACCTAGTAACCATATGTGGTCTTGATAGACTTTAGAACATAGATGGTGGATTATTGGGAATGTTTTTGAGTTTTGGACATCGACTAGCTGGTTCTATATAATGTATTATATGTGACTATGCATGATTGATGGGTCTTGTTTGAGCTATTTTTGTGATTGAGAATATCAATAGCATGAAAACTAGTTTTGTACATTGGTTACTAGGTTCTACTTTACATCGTATATGAGCTCCATCTTTTGATGGTTCCTACTAGGTACTTGATTTATTTGGCATTTCTACTATACTTCTATATTCATTGGTGTAGAATGGAGTGCGAGTGATCCATGCTGATTTTTGGATTTCATGTTGACAAAGAAGTGTGATAAAGATGAGACTGTATAAAATGAATATTCATCAAATTTACTATTTTACGATTTGTTCATTTCTGTTGCTGAGGTAGATGATGGCTATTGGCATCTGGAGCTTCCCATTTACCTTAATAGTTGTACTACATATATAGATATTGAATTTCCTTTCAGATTTGTACTCTTATTAGTGGATAATGAATCAGATATAAGGTTTTGGACATGTTATTGACTTGATTTAGTTTTGACTTATCCTTATCCCTTATGATGTCTTATCTTTCGCTTATAGTTATTTATTCTTACTATATGTGTTTATTGGATGGTTTTTCTATGGTGATCTTCTATGGTGAGATATAGGGCCCTAAGAAATCGGGTTGTGACAAAAATATTTCAAAGCGCTAGGTTCGTTGGTATCCTTTGTATATTAGTCAGTTTCCAGTAAAGTCTTGGCAATCGGGTGCAAAGACATATTTATCCTATCTTCAGGAGGATACAAGGCTATCTTTAGGAATTCACACTTTTTTCACTTCTACGTCTAGAATATTTCATATTTTCTCTCTTAAAATCTCATTTGTTCTTGTTCACTCATCTGCAGATGGCACATATACGATCTTTGATAAAAAAAAGGAGATGATGCATGAAGCATCTATTTCACCACCATCTACAGGAGATCGAGTTTGAGGATATCATTGCATTTTATCACCTTATAGAGCTACATCACTCATCAAAGCTATAGATATTGAGCCCGAGCCTGAGCCTGAACCAGGTTAGCAAAAATCTGAGGTACAGGGCCAACTACATTTTCTTCTAGTCCCTCTTTTGTTCTATTTACTTCTCCAAATATCAGAGGATTTCTTTTGTATTTGTCGGGTATGTCAGGTCAACAAGCATGTGAGGTGTAGAATCCAGCCCCCGGCTTCTATTGTCAAGGTGTGCTGCCAGTATTGAGTAATTATGGTTAGGGAATGCAACTAACATCAATCACTTAGGATTTGGGTGTTTCTCCATCTATTTTAGCATTCTTTTTTTAGGTACCTATAACACGATTTATCAATCATCAACACTAAAGTGCCATCTCCATATGTGATTCTACTCATCCTTTCATATCTTCCTATGTCTGACTCTGATCAGAAGGTGTTGGGTAGATTTTTTAGGTTAGTCCTCTGAGTTATACCGAAAATCTGAGGGAGGATCCAAAATATTTCATTAATAGGTCTCTGTAGGGGTTGCATAACCTTGACCTATTGTAGACACACAATGTTGATTTCAAAGTGTATTAGATAGGCATCCTCATCAAACAGTAGTGTAGTTCTTATTGTTCAACTAAGTCAGTTGATTCTAATCCTGTCACATGGAGTTCCTTATGTGATATATTCTTAGAGAGGTATATTCCTTACACTAAGAAAGATTACATGAGAGAGGAGTTTCTTAGACTTAAATATTATTCATTATCCGTTACTGATTATGAGACTGAGTATCACCAATTATCTACTAATGGTGCCAGTTACATATCTACTGAGGAAGAGAGGATCTATTAGCTTATTTTTGGATTGGATACTTATATTTATAAGACAATTGAGGTGTTAGTTTCTATGGGATCATCCTTTGAGGTAATTCTTGAGAATGCTCATACTATAGAGGATGTTATTCGTAGTGAAAGAGTTAGGGAGGAGAAGAGACCCTGTTATTAAGGTTTCTTCAGTGGTTTGAGGCATAATGGTATCGATTCTAGTTCATGGGATAGGATCCCATATCAACATCAGCAACATAAAAAGTTTAGTTTCCATGTTCAAGCATTATTATAGACTTCAGCAGTGGTTCTAAGGGTTATAAGGGTCAATTTTTAAATCGGCATCAAGGGGCGCTACTGCAGGATCATTAGGTCATAGTGGTTACAATGGTTCTTTTGTTTTATCTCATCACAAAAGATAGTTGGGTCCATATTATCAGTGTATCTCTAAGGGAAACTTCTCTATAGATTGGCCCTAGAGGGGTATTATTAAGGATATGGTTTAACATCCTATTATTCCAGCTCCTATTCTAGCATAGCCAGTTAGGGTAGTGCCACCAAAGGGCAGAGGTAGTGATTCTCCTAAGAGTGGTAGAGGCAAAGATCTTGAGGGTGGTCATGGCGGTGGTAAATATCCTTTATATACCATGCCTGGTAGACATGAGGCAGAGGCCTCAAATCTTGTTGCTGTTTCAAGTACTATTTATGTGTTTTATCAGTCTGCTTCATATTTATTTGATCTAGGCTCTACTTTATCATTTTGTGTTTGAGTTTGTACTATAAGACGCTTTCTGTATTGTTATAAATCTCCACTATTGTATGTTATCTTTTGTAATAGATCACGTATTGAGATCATATTCTGTGATGATTAGTGGTTTTAAGACTTTGGCTAATTTTATGTTGTTTGATATAGTTGACTTTGATATGATACTAGGAAAGGATTGTTATCCCCTCATAGGAAGGTCATGGATTTTTATGCCAAGAACGTGGCCTTAGTTGTGTCAGGTGCACCCCCATTCGTGTGGAAGGGTTTGTTTAGTTGTATAGAAATGTCTATTAACTCTTTCATTCAGGCTAGTTGCTTAGTTTCTTATGGTTTCTTGGCTTACTTTGCATACGCTAGATATATTAGTTTTGTTTCTATGTCCCCTGAGTCAGTACATATTGTTAGTGTTTTTTCAATGCTTGTCTAACAGAGCTCTCTAGACTATAACCTAAGCGATACATTAGATTTTGTATTAGGTTAGAGTCAGGACCAAGCCTATTTCCATTTCTCCCTATTGTAATTTACCTACTGATTTGATAGAGCTCAAGACTCAACTTTAGGATTTGTTACATATGGATTTTATTATACCTAGTATTTCACCTTAGTATGCTCCTATGCTACTTGTAAAGAAGAAAGATAGCTCTATGAATATGTGTATAGATTATAGGTAGCTTAATGGTATTACTGTGAAGAAACAATATCCTATGCCTCACATGTGATTTATTTTACAAGCTTTAGGATTCTTCCATATTTGATAAGATCTATTTGAGATTGGGTTTCCATTAATTAAGGATCAAGACTGAGGATATCCCAAACACAACATTTAGGATGTGATGTGGTCATTATGAGTTCCTAGTGATATCTATTGAGTTGACTAATGCACCCGCAACCTTTATGGATTTGATGAACTATGTGTTCTTACCATATCATGACTCTAGGATATCTTTTTTATCAATATATTATGGTTTTTTCGTGGAAAGCATCACTTGCGGATATTTCTTAACACTTTGAGATCATCAAACTTATGCCATGTTCTTAAAGTGTGAGTTTTGTCTCGAGTAAGTTGCATTTATTAGACTTGTGGTTTTAAAAAATAGTATTATGGTATATCTGACTAAGGTTGCAACTATTCATGATTGGCCTAGATCGACTACTCCTACTTAGGTTCACAGCTTTGTTAGGCTTGTTGGGTACACACGTCGGTTTATTAAGAGGTCCTATTCTATAGAAGCTATATTAACTAAATTTACTAGAAAGGACATTCTTTTCTAGTGTTCGGATAAGTGTGAGGCTTGCTTTTAAAGGCTCAAACTATCTTGACATCTACTCCTGTGTTGACATAACTGGCTGAGGGTAAGGCTTTGAGGTTTGTTGTGATGCTTCTGGTATGGGTATGGGTATGGGTTGTGTTTTGACGCAGCAAGATCATGTTATTTCTTATGCTTATAGACATCTTAAGTTCATAAACACAACTACCGCACCAATAATTTAGAGTTGGAGGCAGATGTCCTTACACTCAAGATTTTGTACAACTACATGTATGGAGGACAACGTGAGATTTTTATCAATCTTTGTATTCTATAGTATATTATAAGCTAGAGAGCTTAATTTTCATGTGTGGGGTATATTGAATTGCTGAAGGACTATGATATTACCATTGTAATCATCCGAGCAAGGAAAATATGGTAGCGGATACCTTGAGCTAGAAGTTGAATATATGGGTAGGTTGGATGCTTTATCAGTTTCTAAAAGGCTATTAGCCTTAGACATCCAGTATTTAGCTAACTGATTTATCATATTTCAGTTCACAGATTCAAGTCATGTCTTTTCTAGTGTTGATATTCAGGATCAGTTATTGCAGGTGATCCCTACAGAGAACTCTAGTTCTAGATGATACTCTAAGGTTTGAAGGCTGGATTTGTGTTTCACTGGTTGATAATTTGATTTTGTTGGTCCTTTATGAGGCCCTTATCCAGGTGTGGCAATGATATATTGAGATTTAAGGAAAATTACGAGTAGTGTGGTATGAAGAGGGATATTTCTAGTTCATCTCTCTGTGCTTGAACTATCAGTAGGTTAATTTTGAGCACTAGAAGCCAGGTGGTCTGCTGTAGCAACTCCCTATTACTGAGTGGAAGTGGGAACATATCAATGTGGATATTATTTCAGGCTTTCCTTGGACTTCTCCTAACCATGATTAAATTTGGGTTGTTGTTGACATGTTAACTAAGTCCCCATACCTTATTCCAATTCATTCTACATATAGAGAAGAGAAGTTAGCCTTTATTTACATCTCGCAGGTGGTTAGACGTCATGTTATTTAGATTTCTATCATCTATTATCACGGTACTCAGTTCACATCTCAGTTTTGGAGAGTGGTCCTCTTATAGAAATCGAGTTATTTTTGTACTTCTAGTGCATTATTTATTGTTCTTTAAGGATGTGGTGTTTTTGTTTTTATTGAATCACTTATGGGTGATTTGTTTGTATGGTCATTAGACTAATTGATTTGGTTTATTTTCTCCTACCTATGCGATTTTTTTTACATTGGGTGAGTGGTTTATGATGCCTTTTGTAATTTGGGTTGATTTTTGTGTGTTATTGTTGGTTATTGTGTCGGACCTTGTGTTTCAATAGTTGGTGACAAAATTATCCTTTTGCTGGGTTAGTTTTGGGTGATGGTGATTATCAAAGTATTCAGGCATTGTTAGATAAAAAAGGTTATTATAAGCTTTTTCGAGTTTTATTTCATATTAGGTGTTGGTTTTAAGTTTAGAATGCTAGTGGTAAGTAGGTTGGTGATTTCAGGGTTTGGTCCTTTATTGGTGTGGTTAAAGATTTGGATCCTTGTTTGGGAATCGGTGACCATTCCTATTTGGCAATTTTATGAAGTGGGTGATTTTGAGCTTCTTGCAGTTGAGGTTCTATGGGTGTGTTCCTTTTTTCTTTAGAAGCCTTTTTGATAGGCCGAGCAGGTGTTATGTGTGGTTTGTATTATCCTGTCGTGGAGTTCAGTGCCTTCTTTCCCTTGTCTTTTAGACTTTTGGGGATGAAAGTCTTTTTATTAGTTGATGCTGTTATGAACCTGTCTGTCATTTCCATATTTCTCACATTTTCTTACTCCTTTGAGATTTTCAATAGTGACCCTAAGTCATTTATGACTTATCAACACCGGTGGTTTGGTTCCCGGTCATTCATTTTGTTGTTATGTCTATTTTCCTATTTTAAGTGTTTATCTTTTGATATTGTTTACTCTGGTCAACATTTCTTGAAGACGATATCAAAATTGAATTATGACAGCTTTATTACCTCCAGAATTTGTATATTTTCATAGGTGGACTCTTAGATCGTATCCCAAAGCTTACGTTTTGACTTTATCTCTTTTTTTACATGTTTTATGAGCTTTCTAGCTCATAAATGGATCTTGAGTAGTCATTTAGTGAATTGAGCATCGGATTGGAGATTCGAATGTACCATTAACTCTGTAATGTCAAGTTTGGGTTAGGTGAGGTGTTCATTCGGGGTTTGGGATAGACGAACTCATTTCGAGTACTCGGTTGGAATTTATTTAAATTAGGTAAAGGTTGACTCGGATCAACATTTCATCAAAACAACTTTCAATCGAAATTTCACTTACAACATTAAGTCCAATATGTTGTTTCCATGCTAGTAGAATATTTTGTTTTTGTTAATCAAATTTCGAATCCATTCCTGACCTTTTTTTCAAAGTTGAAATTTGTAATTGAATTGCTGGTGTGGTTGGCTTCTGGTGCATGTTGCACCTATATTGATTTGTCTGCAAGGGAGGCATCGCACCTGCGATGGATCAGTCGTATTTGTGACCCAAGGCCTTTATGGAGTTGTTTATACCTACATCATTTCCCCACACCTGCGACCCCTTGTTCCACAGATGTGATGTACCTGTTTCTATAAGTGGCTGAAAAATCATTTCAGCTTATTTCTTTATCTTTCCACTTCTTCAAACACTCTAAAATCTCCACTAAAATTTTAGGTCTTTGCATAAGCTATTGGGTGACTTTGGAAACTTTATTTTTCTCGATCATTACTCAATTATTGGTATGTTTTAAATTCTATTTCATAAATATTTCACCAAAATCCCCATGTGTGTTCTTCAATTATTTAATCATTTCAAGCTTATTATTTGCTCGTCTTATCTCCACATTTTGGACATGATTCCCTATGATGCAGGAAGCATTTTGATACCCGTTGTTTGAGCGTTAGGGTTCACAGCCCGTAGGCCTGTCTTGACCCATATTTTGACCTCGACTATTTTCAAAGCTTTATATGTATCATTTGACTCGTATTAACTTGTAGATTATTATTTTTCTAGTTTTGTGGTCGTTCGAGCACATTTGCACTGTTTTTTAGCTTTGGAGAAGTCTGGTATCTTTTATGTTTTATTTACTAGCGTATCTTCAGTGGGTAAGTAGGCTACAACTTACTATGATAGATAGGTTATATGGGAAATAATAGTACTAATTAACATACTTCGATTGGGAATTTTAAGTTGATACCCTTGACCCTATCTGCTTTTTTAGGTCCACTCTATATTGCGTATTTGTATTGCATTTCCATCATAGATTACCCTATGGCCCTGAGTGGTCTGCATTGACTATGGAACATAGATGGTGGGATTATTGTGAATATTTGTGAGTCCTGAACATCGATTTGGATGGTTATGCTTGGCTATAGTGATTCCAAGCTTGTGCAGGGCCAGCCAGACATTCTATGATCCTTGACTGTGATTGTGCTCATAACATTCATGCATGTCATCATCTTGTTACATAGATTTGTATGCATTGTTTTCCACTTTTTATGGACATGACCTAGTATTGATGATTTTGGAACCTTGTATCTCCTTGTTAATCCCTTTTTAGATATTGATTAGCCTTAAGGGTTGTTTTTTATATTAAGGACTAGCATTACTTTGGGAATTCTTATAATGAAAGTTCAGCACATATATTTTTATATGTTCACAAAGATTTTGATATTACCGGTTATTCCTAATATGAGATTGGTTTTAAGAGGAGTTTTTACTAAAATTAATTGTTCTATGATTTTCTTAAATTATTCCAGACCCAATTTTCGATTAGGCCGTACTACTACTTTCTACTGTTTTAGTCCAAGTCCTAAAATCTGATGCCGGGTACATGACCTTGCTAGCACTTATAGCTTTGTCCCGATGTCGGATGTTGAGTATCAGCCATTACCTTATTTTACTCTTTATGAATCTCGGACATGGTTATTGAATGTCTGACTAGTTTTACAATTGGTGATACCTAAGCACATGATTGAGACCCGTCATTTGTTAGATGTAAATCCATCTACGAGATTGAACTATAGATCCAACTGTAGATCCATCTATGAGATCTGTCCGTAGATCCAGGTATGAGAATCAGCTATAGATCTCGCTTTAGATCCAGCCATGAGATTCAGTTATGAGATGGTATGCGGGGACTCCCTTCATGGGACCTGCCACCCGAACCTATCATGTATATAACTAGGGGAGGGTATATGATATCAGATATACAGTAAGTCTTCCCATGAGCCATGACTGAAGGACCTACAAGTATCAGAGTAGGAATATATGCATTTATATTTCACATGCGCTAGTATTATATGCATTCATGTTTGTGTTACTTTCAAGACTTGTTTTCCTTGTTTGTACCTTCTAGTAGTATAGGATGTCAGCGAGTGAGATTTAATTGTTTGTACCTTTTGTTAAAATAGGTTGCCAATGATTAGGCGAGATGAACCAGTCAAACCAGAATGGCCACTACGACCTGATGAACCCGATGCAATACCCTGGATTGTTGACCTGAAGACTGGCCCTCCAGACCTTGAGAACCACTTCCAAAAGTCTGTTATGATGCCTGAACGAGATGACTACCCTATGATTCAGAACCTCTACCACTACTAGGGGAGGTCATCCATTTGATAAAATGTAAACTCTACACCGTGAGTCTCTAGCAGGATAAGGTTATGCAATCGCTCCTAGAACCTATCAATAAAATCTCTCACATCCTTGCCTGAAGTATAGTAAACCTAGAAGGACTTGATCTCAAGAATCAACCCAACTCCTATTAAACATGGTCATAAATAGGAGGTAGTGAAGTATTAGGTGGAATAACAAAAGAATCAGGCACATCAGATTCTAATGGAAGATAAACTTGTGCTGGGGGCACCTGAACTGGGAATGCTTAAGTAGTAGGAAGAACACCAAACCATAAGATCCTATTGTTGGTGGCACTCTATAATTATAAGTTTTAGGTGTATAGGGCACTTCTTGACTAAAAGAACCTAGTGCTCAAGTTTACACCCGACATATTCATCTGACCCAACATACCCAATAGCAGTAGATGAAAACCCCTCATCTATGGAGAGACAACTAAAACCTATGCTGAAATTGGAGAACAGATTTGGTCCCTATGATGTTGGTGGCTGTTGAGTCAGTACAAGATCGGGCTCAATGTCTGAAGCACTAACAGAAGAAGCAGCTCTAGATAGAGTCACTACATTGTCACGTCGTCAAACTCAAACCATACCAAAGTCTTGACTCTTAGGTGACACTCTAAATAGTGGTGCAGCATGTGAATCATATCTTGCTGCTGCCAATAATTGTGTACGTTCCATCAGCGGAAGAGTGAAAAAGATCAAAATAGATTTCATGAGACAAACTAAGATATATCTCTTGAAAAAAAGTGAAAAGATAATGAATTCCAAAAGATATCATTGTAGCCTCCCAAATATAGGATACAAACGTCTCCACACCCGATCCACAGGACCTTACTAGACACTGGCTCTTATACTAGTGATACAAAAGAAACTAGGCTCTAATATAAATTTGTCAAGACTCAAATTCTCTGGTCATAAGGGAACCTACACCCCACCGTAGGAGAACCACCCAACAAGGATACATAGCAGGAATAAAAAACTAAAAGCAAAAGATAAGACATAAAAAATAATAGGGATAAGCAGAAGTCTAAGTCAATACAATAACATCCCCAAAAACCTAATATCCAATACATAAGCCAATAAAAAAATGCAAGTCTAAAATGAAATACTTTGTCTGTCTCAAAATTACAAAAGGACAACATAACTTGTAAAGAACAATAAATGCAATATCAAGGCACCAAAATCCATCATCTAAAATATCAACAAAAAATCTAGAAATCAGTGGTGACCACTAATACTTGGGTCTACACCAAGAATACGCAAAAGTGTAGTTTGAGTACCGGCTGGTCTCATATAAGAAATAAAAAAAGTAAGTAGATAGATAAGTAAAAACTAGTCTTACTAATCAGAAAGTAGAGCAATCAAAGAAGCTAATTAAAATGATAGAGAAAAGTAGATATCCTAGATAACTAGCTAAGATTCAATCAAATAAGGGAAAGAACATACCTAACCCATGTTTAGCTAATTAAGTATAAAGAAAATAACAGTAGTTGTGGTATACTAATAACCTCAATTAATGGGAATAGGAACAAAGGATAGCTACAACAAGTAAACAATAAGTAACA
>JBDJHY010143356.1:2979-13119 GCA_039654485.1 Withania somnifera | reverse complement strand
GGAGCCGTCGCCTAAGCTAGAAAGAGAATTGCAAATTTTGTATTGACCTCATGATCCCGTAGTAAATTTTTTAATAAAACTCCAAAATATGGGAATATAAGTATTGAATTTCATTTTTTTTGTGTGTATGTCCCCCTTTCACAGAAAATAGAGAGATGAATTGATATATTTATTGAATTCGTCGGGACTGACGGGCTCGTTTGGAGGATCTAAGGAAGGGAAAGATTAGATTGAGAGAGCTTTTCATTTCTAAGGCATGTTGAGGTTCTTTGGTCTCTTTATAAAGTATTAGTTATTACTTGCTAGATTATGCGTAGTTGGGGAAGATAATTACATTAGGGTTGTTCGGATTGCATATACCAAGTTTAAAATAAGAAAATTATTTGATGTTGTGATTTTGTGATTCATGAATTTGCTCTATCTCTTAAATTAGTTGAAATGCCTTGATTTGGTCAAAATGTATTGGGTTAAAGCTATTTACCATACAATAACTCAATTGTTTGCAATATATCACTTGTGAAGCCCTGTGGAAGATAGATTAATATGGGTGACTTGATAATTATTACCTCTGTGATTGACTGATTTCCTTGTGATTTGTTGTAACTGAGTATCATACTTCCATGATTTCTCTACTATGTGCACATTGTTAATATTTGTGTATGAAATTGACTAGACCACATTGTTAAGGAACAAAGTGATATTGGAAACATAATTGTGATGGTCTTAGCAGTATGTATATTCTTGAGGTAATATATTGATTGAAATTCTAACTATGATGGTCTTGGAAATAGGCATACCAATGAGGTAATATATTGATTCGAATCTGGACTATGAGGGTCTCGACAGTAGCATATCATTGAGGTAACAAAAGTACTTTAACCTAACTGTGATAGTCTTGGAAACATGTGTGCATGGACCTTGTGAGTCCCCTATGGATCCCTAATATGACAATTCCGAAGCGGGTATATACACAAGGGAAGAGATGTATCATGACTAATGGTGCATTGTGTTGCATTTACATTACTTTTCTTCTTCTTTGGATTATTTTCCCACTCGATAACTTGCACTTACTTGAGAATCTATTTTCTTTAGATTAATTGATATTTGAATTATAAACTGAACTTGTTGTTGCTACTTGATGGTAACTGAGATTTTTCATGATACATGACTACGATATGAGATTTCCATGGATACTTGATCGAAATGGACATTGTTGACCATTCTGAGGTGATTACCGATGTGGTAGAGTTGACGTATAACCATACCTTATGGGAGTTCTTTATGTTTATGTATGTTTATGTGTATCTTAATTTGTGTTTTTGGCTAGGCTATTGTATATAAACTGCTTGCAGGTTGTGGTATCAGAGAGTGGTTGGATGTTAGTATTAGTCACTAGTTCATTATATTTAGACCAGCTGAGGATGCTGCTGAGTACTATTTTTTCATAGTCACTCTTGTCTTTTCTGCATTTTTGTGCATGTTCTATAGCGAGTCGTATTTGAGATATTCTTCTTATTTCTAGAAGCACACTCTGGGACATGTAGAGGTAGCTGTCGTTCGTTCGCAGTTCTGGTGTCTATTTTTTATCATCTCTATGTCTTTATCTTTCTTGAAAGACTAGTTGAGACTTTATACCAGACTTTGTATTAATTATTACTTAGTAATTTTGTTAATTGGTTACCTGGTTTTGAGTTAGATGACTTCTAGTTAAATATTTCACATATTATTACTTTTTGTATTTATTTTGTCTTTCTTTTAATTATTTGTGAGTTAGGATGACCTATGAGGATGAGAAGGTAGGTGCCATCACACTCAAATTTTGGAGTATAACATACATTAAAAATTCTGTAAATGAATTTGAATTCTATAGATGAAAAATGAATGGTAACTATTGGGAATAAATTTAGAGAAAAAATAAAATTTGAAATTATGTTGTTTTCAATTTAAGTAGAAACATTTCTTCCATATTAATGGGATAAAAGGAATTTTTCCTTTTTATATTAAGCTACACTTATTTATGCTATTGATGTGTTGAGAAGACATGGCTTGCATCATTGTGGTCATCGCTCGGCTCGACTTTGGGTTTGGGTTTGGTTTTGGCTTTATTTTATTTTAAATTGGATTTGGAAAATGATCGATTGAGAGTGTATTTTTGGACCAAATTCATTTGAAGTTAACTTTTAAATAATTTTATTTCAAAAATTTGATTCAATATTTGTTCATTATATGCACCGCATGAGGTCATATGTAGCATATACACTGCAAGGGTTAAGGGAATATGTAATGACCCTAGAGATCCTTTTTATGTTTTTGCAAATAAATAATACTTAGAGCCTCTTTTTAACTTCTCAAAGTTGTTTGAGACTTTCTACGATCGATAGATGAGTCCCTGGCAGTTGTGATAGTGTAATTCCTTTTTAATTATATCTTCTTGTAATGACTCGCTCGGTCATTTTCTTGGCTTTTTCCTTTTCCTGTACTTATAGCTATTTGGTAGTGGCCCCAAGTGGTTTATGACTTGGTGGGACCAGTAGCTCGGCGCCTTGGTGACCCTTTTTCCTGTTATCTCAGTTTCCCTATTTTGAAGTTTTGATTTTGAAACAGTGAAACTCGATAGTGAAATAGTAGTTAACATGCTCATAATCGAATTCTAACAATTCTGTTAGCTCCAGAATATCGACTTTGGTCTAGTTGGACCTTAAGTCTATGTCTTGGGCTTTTCATTTTGAGGTTGGTTGTGTTGTGGAGCTTTTGGCCCAAAGTTGTTGGGCTATGTTGTTGAAAATTCGACCCCGCCTAATTCTCTTCTTGGTCCTAGCTCACTCGACAGCATGGGCAAGGACCCCGCTATATATATATATTCCAATTGTGTCCTTGAAACTTTTAGATCTTTTTCCCCAACTTTATTTTTTCTGCTTTTCTCTGTCCAACATGCTGTTGAGTCTCAAAACTCAAATCAAATTAAAGGAAAGTCCATCCGCAAAAATGGTAAGTTTTCTTCTTCGCTCCTGTAAAAATGGTAGTTGTTAACCATCATTGAGGGCTTGGCAGAGTGTAGCTGTCGTTTCTTATTTAGATTTGGCTAAGAATTATTGTCGTTCCTTATCTAGACTAGTTTAATTATAGCTGCATTATTTGTAATTTCATGTTGGTTATGGATCAATGCATGAGTTTGAACTTGTAGCTGTTTATCTTTAATTTCCAACTGGGTATGGGTTAATTCACGAGTTCTAGAATGCAGTTGCTTAATCATTATTTTCCAGTTGGTTATGGTTCCATTCATAAGTCCCAACATCCAAATGTTCTATAGATGTTTATAGATATTTTATGGTTCAATTCCTGAGTTCCAGGATGCAGATGTTTTATAGATGTTTCATAGATGTTTTATGATTCAATTTATGAGTCTCAGCATGCAAATGTTTTGTAGATGTTTTATCCTGTTTCCCAGATTGGTTTATAGATGGCTTATCCTTACTTCCCAATTGGATTATGTGCAATTCCAAAATTCTATCTGATTAATGCTTTATGTTGTGTTTCCCCACCCCAAATGCATTCTAGTTTGTTAGATTTGGGGGCTCCTGATGCTTGTTTGAGATCCTCAAAGTTTTCCCCTGGGTTACTGTAGATCACTGAATTCCCCGGTGCCCCAAGGTTGCCTTGATGAGGTCATCTTGGCAAGTTCACCTTGGTGAGGCTGCCTTGGAAAAGTAACGCCAGTCTAAGGTTTCCTTGATGAGGTTGTCTTGGTGAGGTCACCTTGGCAAAGTAATGCCAACACCCCGAGGTCACCTTGACGAGGTTGCCTTTGCGAGGTCACCTTGGTGAGGCAGCCTTGGCGAAGTAATGCCAGCGCCCCAAGGTCTCCTTGACAAGGTCATCTTGGTGAGGTCACCTTAGCAAGGTCACCTTGGCGAAGTAAGGCCAGTGCCTCGAGGTCATCTTGTGATACCACTTGGAAAAGTTATGACGGCACCCTGACGTCTCCTTGATGAGGTCGTCTTGGTGAGGTCACCTCGGTGAGGTTCACCAGTCCTTCTTAGTTAGACTTCTATAGACTACTTATGCCCCTTGTTCTTGCTTTAGTCTGTGATGTCACCTCGACAAGGTTACCTCGGTGAGGACCACCCCCACAACCCTAGCCCTTAAGTTAGGGCTAGGGCTAGGGCTTCACCCTTTCTTCTCAGCTCACTGTCCATTCATTCTCAGTCTCTCTTTGAGCTTATTTTGGGACCATGATTTCCCGAGCTGAGGGCTATGCGCCGGTGGTTTAGTTGTAATTCCAAGCTGTAGGCCCAATTTCCCGACCTCATTGCTAGTGCAACATGGGTCTTCATATTCGTATTTTGATCATGGAACTTATAACTTGTATAGTTTCGGGGGACATTGAAAATGTTAAAGCTTTAGGTCCACCATGCGCACTTCATGGATTTTCACCAGCATCTAGTTAAGGTAGGTTTATTTTGTTTATTTCATACTAGGTTAATATTATTATGCCCTTGACATAGCTAGTAGTGTGGGCTGGGATATTTAGGTTGGTCCTCACTTCTGTATTGTTATTGATTATTGGATTTTAGGGGCCCGAGAGAGGGCATAGAGGGTAAAGGGTGGCATGTTCGGGTTTTGGCCCATCGTGTGGAGGCCACTGACCCCAGAAGTCATTTTGTTTGTTAAGCGTCGATTGTGGTTAGATGAGCTCTTAGCTGGTGGCCTTTGGCTGATCCTAGACTCTATTTATTTTTCATTTTCATGCTATTTATTTTATTACTGTTTCTGTATGGATACTCTATAAATTTACTGTTTGGATTGTTATTGGCACTAAAGGGATGGGCCCTCTTTTTTTATATTAACACTAATAGGGGTTGTCTTCCTGAGGTTGATACTGTTCTATTTACTTTATTGCACCCCTGTGTATTTCTATAGGTAAGGTGTGTGCTTACCGGGCATAAGGGGGGAGTCACGGTGGGTTTTGTAGTGCTTTTTGTGCTTATCGATAAGATGGGGCGCTAGGTAGGATATGTTGTGTTAGTTGTACTTACTGGTGGTATGGGATGCTAGTAGGTTCTTGTATGTTTACTTTTATTCCGCATTTAGTAGTATCCTTCTATTCGATCCTTATTCGTGGCTTTTGCAAACATGGTATCATGGTTAGTGAGGTTTGACAGAGTTAGAGCACAGGTATGTTTCCTTACTTCGTTACGGGGTTAGGATTTAGACGTTGTAGTCTATACCCATTATGTTTAGCTCCTGTATTTCTATACTAGTACTTTCGATATCTTACTCTTCTGCCTATTATTAGTTTTACTATTTCCTTATTATTTCTTGTACTATTATTGACCTGTTTTACTTCGTCTCTTTATCATTCACATTTTATTTTAACTCAGTCGGCCGATGATGTCTACTGGTACCTTGTTTGGTACTTATGCTGCACTTCTGTACCTTTTTATGGTGCATAATAAAGACAAGGGTTATCAGCAATGTGGTGATCATGCGGAGTAGATCCAGTTGACTAGAGATATTATGGTGAGTTTCGTTGTTCGAGCCGACCGTGGTCTCCTTCACTTGGATTGTTCTCATTAGGTCCATAGCAAGCCCTGTATTATATTATCCGTTATGGGGGCTTTTGTATTTTGTATCTTTCGTTTATCCTGTATAGTAACTCAACATGCCACTGACACCAAGTTTTGGGATTCAGGTTTTGTGTGTTTCCAGGTTGGCTTCCGTTATTATATATTATTATGCCTTCCTTTGCTGCATTAGTTATTCTGAGAGTTCATAGCCCATTGCACACAGCTCTGGGCTGTAGGGTTAGGATTGTCTACAGGAGGGTCGTAGATGCCATCATGACTTGGGATTTTGGGTTGTGACATCGTGGTATAAAATCTTAGGTTCGCCAACCTCATTAGCATTAGATCAAGTGCCTAGTAGTGTCCTACGGATTAGTGTGTAGACGTCCGCATTCGATCTTCGAGAGGCTATGGGGTACCTTAGGAAATGCTATCCTTCTTTGAATCCTATCGTGCATTGTTATTCGTACTCTTCTGGAACTTACCTTGACCTTATTCCTTTGCAGATGGTCCGTATCAGAGGATCTTCAGTAGATCGAGAACCTTCCCCAGTGATCCAGGAAGGGGTAGGGGAGGATGCTCCATCGGTTTCTCCGTTCCATCTATTTCATAGCCACAGGCACCCTCCATGCCACCGCAATAGCCAGATCGACCACCATCTGCCGCGCTTAGAGACTTATTGTGGTAGATGCTCTAGAGGTTATAAGGTACAGTGATAGATAGGCCGCAATCATCTGCTCAGGGAACGGTACAGGGTACATTGCCTCCCCCAGCTTCTGCAGCACCAGCACC
The DNA here is from genome assembly GCA_039654485.1 of Withania somnifera. Classification (NCBI taxonomy): domain Eukaryota; kingdom Viridiplantae; phylum Streptophyta; class Magnoliopsida; order Solanales; family Solanaceae; genus Withania; species Withania somnifera. The sequence continues at coordinate 6,763 of JBDJHY010143356.1, read as the reverse complement.
ACCATCAGCAGCACCGCTAGTTGCACTATTTCTGACTACTGTTACCACCCCTGCATCAGCATTAGCTTCTTCTATGCCTGCATCTGAGGTGCAGAAGATGTTAGACTATTTCCTTCGAGTTTCCCATGCCAGATTTTTGGGTGCACAAGTACAGAACCCCTATTAGTTCGTTGTTTTTTGTGAGGAGCACCTTCATACACTAGATCTCTTGGATTCTAATGGGCTAGACTTCACACCTTATCTACTTGATGGTGCCGCCAGTCAGTGGTGGCTGACTTTCTGGGATAGTAGACCTCCAGGGTCAGCTCCGCTTACTTGGGGATAGGTTAGAGAGGAATTCCTAGAGCAGTTTGTGCCTTGTAGTGTCCGTGAGGCATCACGAGCACGTTCGAGAGTCTGAGACAAGGGTCAATGACCATCCTGGAGTATGAGGCCCGATTTATTGAGTTATCCAGACATGCCATAGATCTGATATTTTCTGAGAAGGAGCAGGCTCGCCGCTTTGCTAGTGAACTAAGGCCCGATTTGTAGGGTTATGTTGAGCTACTTTTGGTTCTACAAAAGTCTTTTCTGGATGTTTCTAACCATGCTCATCACATAGAGATGTTGACTCACCAGGACCAAGGGTGTAACGATAAAAGGCAGCGTGATCAGGGCAGGTTTTTAGGGTCCAGGACAGAGGAACATGGTTTTGGTCGGTGATTTCAGCCAGGCCGATAGCACCAGGCCTCCAACAGCAGGGTTAGTAGCCAGCCTGTCAAGGGCCTAGTTTTGAGTTAGCGACGTTTTATTATGGGGTCCCGTAGCTAGGCTAGGGTGGGCAATATTTTCTATGAGTATGGAGTTCAGGGTCACTATGCCGAGGCTTATTCCCAGTGTAAAGCCTCTCAGGCTACAGCACTACCTGTTCAGCCATTGTGGGCAGTGCCACTAGTCAGAGATGGGTCGCCAGCCTTTCGAGGAGCCAGGGGAGGAGGTCGGTGGCTAGAGGTAGAGGGAGGGACATGGGTGCACATCAGGAGGGGAGCAACACCAGCTTTATTCCATTCCTGACAGGGTCGAGGTCGAGGCCTCTGATGCAATTGTTACTAGTAAATTGTTTGTATTTGGGTTTTCTGCTATGACTTTGTTTGATTCAGGTTCCACCCTCTCCTATATTTCTATTTATTTTGCTTCGAGATTGGATGCTGGTAGTGAGGATTTTCCTATACCCTTGAGTGTATCTACCCCAGTGGGTGCAGCCCTAGTGGTGGATCAGGTATACAGGTCGTGTCTGGTGACTATTCAAGGTTATGACACGTGTGTTGATTTGATTGAGCTGGCTATGTTAGATTTTGATGTGATTTCTGGGCATGGACTGGTTGTCCTCTTATCGTGCGATCCTGGATTATTATGCCAAGACCGTGATCTTATCTGTGCCTGGTGTACCCCCTGTAGTGTGCCGTGGTCCCACTAGCCGTTTGTCGGCTCAGATCATTTCTTATTTTCGAGCTAGTAGACTTGTCGCTCGGGGTTGTTATGCTTATTTGGCTCACGTTAGAGATGTCAGTGCTGAGTCCCTTTTCCCGGAGACTGTGCCGGTTGTTAGCGAGTTTGTTGATGTTTTCCTGCCGACTTGCCTGGCCTTCCACCTGAGCGGAATATAGATTTTTCAATCGAGGTTGAGTTGGGCACCAGATCCATTTCCATTCCTCCGTATCGTATGGCACCGGCTGAGCTTCGTGAGTGAGTGTTCAGCTACAGGACTTGCTTGATAGGGGTTTTATCCATCCTAGTGTTTCGCCGTAGGGTGCCCCAATGTTGTTCGTTAAGAAGAAGGTTGGGTCCCTGCGGATGTGTATTGACTATAGGCAGTTGAACAGGATGACTGTTAAGAATAAGTATCCTCTGTCTCGCATTGATGATTTGTTTGATCAGCTTTAGGAAGACACGGTGTTCTCTAAGATTGATCCGAGATCTGGCTACCACCAGTTGAGGGTCCGGGCTGAGGATGTCCCGAAGACAGCTTTCCGAATGAGGTATGGGCATTACGAGTTTCTGGTGATGTCAGTTGGGCTGACTAATGCCCCTGCAGCTTTCATGGATCTAATGACTCGGGTGTTTCGGCCTTATCTGGATACATTTTTTATTGTCTTTATCGATGATATACACCAACTAATATTTGACACTAGAAAACAAACTTTAAATTAAACTAAAACTGGAGAAAATGCCTAATGATTGTTCTGTAACAATGTGTCATTATCCCCATGGTTCTGAGACATAGATGACTACTTTTGTCTAATCTAAGTTAAGAGTTGGAATTTCTTCTGATTTTCTTCCACATTGAACCTACCGGGATTACTCAAACCATACAGTTTCTATCACCTCTTCCAAATAATTCGCTCGATCTACACTGTCAGACATTCATCTGAAAAGAAGATGCAGCAGAATAAGTAGAACAATGACCGAATTCTCAGAATTTATTGAGGTTATGGAATTGATAGACAAGGAATTATCAGGGGGGAATATACCTGGAAAAAAGGAGACAGGCACCAACAGCAGCTAGGCTTGACAGATTCTTGGTATCTGAAGAGTGGGACGTCTATTTTAGAAAGATCAAACAATTCATGTTACACAGAATAGTCTCATATCACACTCCACTGATGCTACAATGGGAGAATGGGAGAACTCAAAGTCCTACTTTAAATTTGAAAACTGGTGGCTCAATAAGAAGGTTTCAAAATGGTGGGAATCTTTCAACTGCAATGGTAAACCAGACTATGTTCTGGTGGCAAAGCTGAAGGCATTGAAGGGGAAATTAAAGGAGTGGAGCAAATCAATGCAGGGGAATTTGACAATGCAGAAAGAAAATGTTTTGCAGTTATTAGCTGAGATAGAGGAGAAGCAGGAACAAAGACCTTTGGAGGAGGGGGAAATTGCCTCAAGACTAGCTCTAACCATAGAGTTTGAAGAAACAGCAAAAAAAGAAGAAATTGCATGGAGACAGAGGTCCAGGGCCCTGTGGCTCAACCAAGGTGACAGAAACACAAGGTTCTTCCACAGAACTGCTAATATACACAGGAGGTTCAATACAATTGACAAGCTGAAAGTTAGAGGTGAGATCATCACTGAACCAGAAGAAGTGAAGAAGGAGATTGTTGACTATTTGAACCTGTACACTGAAACAGAAGAATGGAGACCCAATCTAGACTGGGGAAATTGTCCAAGGATTGATGCAGAAGAATAATAACCTCCTAGGGGCTCCGTTTGAGTTGCATACTGTTGTGGACAACATAGAGATCACTCACTTACAGTATGCAGATGATACACTGGTCTTTTGTCAAGCAGAGGTGGAGCACATGTTAATTCTGAGTGATATTCATTATTTTTGAAGCAGTATCAGGCAAACATATAAACTGCGGAAAAAATTTCATTTATCCTATAATGAAGTGACTGAGATAGGGGAACTAGCTGAAAAACTAGGCGAAAAAGTAGGGGAATTTCCAACAATATACTTAGGTATGCCTTTGTGTGAAAAAAGCAAATCTAAGGAGATATGGAGTGGAGTGGTTGAAAAGTGTGAGAGGAAGTTGACTAACTGGAAAAGCCAATATCTATCCAAGGGGGTAGATTAACTTTGATTAATTCTGTTTTCAATGCCCTTCCCTCTTACATGATGTCTGTTGTCACTGCACCTGCTTGTATAACAAAGAAGATTGATCAACTCAAAAGAACTTTCTTCTGACAAGGAAATGAAGACAAAAGAAAGTTTCATCTGGTCAAATGGGAAGAAATGACCATCAGC